>JAVTVJ010005773.1:0-11794 GCA_034509425.1 Eopsaltria australis
CAAGAAACTGGGGGCAGAGTTCTCAGAGAAAAGGGACACCTTTTGTGTCCCGGCCCGAAGGCACTGAGCTCCCGGACGCCACCTGAAATGCCGCACGGATCAAGATCCTTCCCAGACCCAAGCTGCTATCAACTAGAACTCTGGCTGCAATTGTAGGGCTAAATGCCTCCTAAAAACTGGCATCATGCATCTGGGGGACGCAGTTTTCTTTCACTTGGAAAAGCGCCATTGTTTGCATCGAAGGCCACATATCTGGGAGTTGACAGCCGCATGCTTAAATTCCGCATGGATTAAGATTCCTCGCAGACCCAAGCTGCCACCGACAAGGACCCTGGCGGACCTTGCAGGGCCAAAACCCTCCTCCAAACTGACATCAAGAATCTGGGGGGCAGAGCCCTCATTCTAAGAGAAAAGGACACTTTTTCTCTCGTGGCCCTAAGGCATTCTGCTCCCAGACGCCACCTGAAATTCCGTATGGATCAAGATTATTCGCTGACGCAAGCTGCCATCAACCAGGACTCTGGTTGCATTTGTAGGGCTAAATCCCTCCACCAAACCGACATCATGAATCTGGGGGCCTAAGTTTTCTTTCACGTGGAAAAGTGCCATCATTTGTATCGTAGGCCCCCTGTCTGGGAGTCGACTGCCACCACTTCAAATTCCGCATGGATCAAGATCCCTCACAGACCCAAGCTGCCACTGACTAGGAACCTGGCTGCCCTTGCAGGGCCAAAACCCTCCTCCAAACTGACATCAAGAAACTGGGGGGCAGAGTTCTCTTTCTCAGAGAAAAGGGACACTTTTTGTGTCCTGGCCCTAAGGCACTCTGCTCCCTGCTGCGTCCTGAAATTCCGTATGGATCAAGATTCCTCGCAGACCCAAGCTGCCACCGACAAGGACCCTGGCTGCCCTTGCAGGGCCAAAACCCTCCTCCAAACTGACATCAAGAAACTGGGGGGCAGAGTTCTCTTTCTCAGAGAAAAGGGACACTTTTTGTGTCCCGGCCCTAAGGCACTGTGCTCCCGGACGCCACCTGAAATTCCGTATGGATCAAGATTATTCGCTGACGCAAGATGCCATCAACCAGGACTCTGGTTGCATTTGTAGGGCTAAAACCCTCCACCAAACCGACATCATGAATCTGGGGGCCTAAGTTTTCTTTCACGTGGAAAAGTGCCATCATTTGTATCGTAGGCCCCCTGTCTGGGAGTCGACTGGCGCCTCTTCAAATTCCGCATGGAGCAAGATCCCTCACAGACCCAAGCTGCCACCGACAGGACCCTGGCTGCCCTTGCAGGGCCAAAACCCTCCTCCAAACTGACATCAAGAAAGTGGGGGGCAGAGTTCTCTTTCTCAGGAGAAAGGGAAACTTTTTGTGTCCCGGCCCTAAGGCACTGTGCTCCCGGATGCCTCCTGAAATTCCGTATGGATCAAGATTCCTCGCAGACCCAAGCTGCCACCGACAAGGACCCTGGCTGCCCTTGCAGGGCCAAAACCCTCCTCCAAACTGACATCAAGAAACTGGGGGGCAGAGTTCTCTTCTCAGAGAAAACCGACAGTTTTTGTGTCCCGGCTCTAAGGCACTGTGCTCCCGGACGCCACCTGAAATGCCACACGGATCAAGATCCTTCCCAGACCCAAGCTGCCATCAGCTAGAACTCTGGCTGCAATTGTAGGGCTAAATGCCTCCTAAAAACTGGCATCATGCATCTGGGGGACTGAGTTTTCTTTCACATGGAAATGCGCCATTGTTTGCATCGAAGGCCATATATCTGGGAGTTGTCTGCGTCATGCTGAAATTCCGCACAGATTAAGATTCCTCGGAGACACAAGCTGCCACCGACTAGCACCCTGGCTGCCCTTGCAGGGCCAAAACCCTCCTCCAAACTGACATCAAGAAACTGGGGGCAGAGTTCTCTTTCTCAGAGAAAAGGGACAATTTTCTTGTCCCGGCCTAAAGGCACTGTGCTCCCTGCTGCCTCTTCCAATTCCGTATGGATCAAGATTCCTCGCAGACCCAAGCTGCCACAATAAAAAGCCCTGGCTGCCCTTGCAGGGCCAAAACCCTCCTCCAAACTGACATCAAGAAACTGGGGGGCAGAGTTCTCTTTCTCAGAGAAAACGGACATTTTTGTGTCCCAGCCCTAAGGCACTCTGCTCCCGGACGCCACCTGAAATTCCGTATGGATCAAGATTTTTCGCTGACGCAAGCTGCCATCAACCAGGACTCTGGTTGCATTTGTAGGGCTAAACCCCCCCACAAAACCGATATCATGAATCTGGGGGCCTAAGTTTTCTTTCACGTGGAAAAGTGCCATCATTTGTATCGTAGGCCCCCTGTCTGGGAGTCGACTGCCGCCTCTTCAAATTCCGTATGAATCAAGATCCCTCACAGACCCAAGCTGCCACCGAGAAGGACCCTGGCTGCCCTTTCAGGGTCAAAACCCTCCTCAAAACTGACATCAAGAATGTGGGGGGCAGAGTTCTCTTTCTCAGAGAAAACGAACACTTTTTGTGTCCCGGCCCTAAGGCACTCTGCTCCCTACTGCCTCCTGAAAATTTGCATGGATCAAGATTTCTCGCAGACCCAGGGTGCCACAATAAAGACCCCTGGCTGCCCTTGCAGGGCCAAAACCCTCCTCCAAACTGACATCAAGAAACTGGGGGGCAGAGTTCTCTTTCTAAGAGAAAACGGACACTTTGGTTTCTTGGCCCTAAGGCAACTTGTCCTCTCTGCTGCCTCCTGATATTCCCCGTATGGATCAAGATCCCCGCAGACAAACTGCCACAAGACTAGGACCACTGGCTGCCCTTGCAGGGCCAAAACTCTCCTCCAAACTGACATCAAGAAACTGGGGGGCAGAGTTTCTCTATTCTCAGAGAAAAGGACACTTTTTTGTTCCCGCGCGCCCTAAGCACTCCTGCTCCCGCTGCGCTTCAAATTTTGTATGGATAAGATTCCTCGCAGACGCAAGCTGCCACCGCGAAGGACCCTGGCTGCCCTTGCAGGGCCAAAACCCTCCTCCAAACTGACATCAAGAAACTGGGGGGCAGAGTTCTCTTTCTCAGAGAAAACGGACACTTTTTGTGTCCCGGCCCTAAGGCACTCTGCTCCCGGACGCCACCTGAAATTCCGTATGAATCAAGATTATTCGCTGACGCAAGCTGCGATCAACCAGGACTCTGGTTTCATTTGTAGGGCTAAAACCCCCCAGAAAACCGATATCATGAATCTGGGGGCCTAAGTTTTCTTTCACGTGGAAAAGTGCCATCATTTGTATCGTAGGCCCCCTGTCTGGGAGTCGACTGCCGCCTCTTCAAATTCCGCATGGAGCAAGATCCCTCACAGACCCAAGCTGCCACCGACAAGGACCCTGGCTGCCCTTGCAGGGCCAAAACCCTCCTCCAAACTGACATCAAGAAACTGGGGGGCAGAGTTCTCTTTCTCAGAGGAAAGGGATACTTTTTGTGTCCTGGCCCTAAGACACTGTGCTCCCTGCTGCCTCCTGAAAATTCGTATGGATCAAGATTCCTCGCAGACACAAGGTGCCACAATAAAGACCCCTGGCTGCCCTTGCAGGGCCAAAACCCTCCTCCAAACTGACATCAAGAAAGTGGGGGGCAGAGTTCTCTTTCTCAGAGAAAAGGGACACTTTTTGTTTCTCGCCCTAAGGCACTGTGCTTCCTGCTGCCTCCTGAAATTCCGTGATGGATCAGCATTCCCGTGAGGCCCAAAATCCATCAACTAGGAATCTGTTTTCATTGTAGGGCCAAAACCCTCCTCCAAACTGACATCAAAGAAACTTGAGGGTCAGGAGTCTCTTTTCAGAGAAAAGGACACATTTTGTGTCCCGGCTCTTAAGGCCACTGTGCTCCGACGCCACCTGAATGCCACACGGATCAAATCCTCCCAGACCCAAGCTGCCATCACTAGAAACTCTGGCTGCAAAACCGCTAGGGGCTAAATGTCTCCTAAAAACTGCATCATGCATTCTAAGGGACTTGAGTTTGTTTCACTTGAGAAGCGTCATCGTTTGTTTTGGAGGCCCATGTCGGGGATTGACACGCTGCTTGCGGAAAATTCTGCACAATTAAATTCCTCGCAGACCCAAGCTGCCACCCAAAGAGACACTGACTGCCCTTGCAGGGCCAAAACCCTCCTCCAAACTGACATCAAGAAAGTGGGGGGCAGAGTTCTCTTTCTCAGAGAAAAGGGACACATTTGTGTCCCGGCCCTAAGGCACTCTGCTCCCGGACGCCACCTGAAATTCCGTATGGATCGAGATCCGTCCCAGACCCAAGCTGCATCAACTAGAACTCTGGCTGCAATTGTAGGGCTAAATGCCTCCTAAAAACTGGCATAATGGATCTAGGGGGGGCTGAGTTTTCTGTCACATGGAAAAGGGCCATTGTTTGTATCGAAGGCCCCATGTCTGGGAGTCGACAGCCGCCTCTTTAAATTCCGTATGGATCAAGATTCCTCGACAAACAAGCTGCCCACCAACAGGACCCTGCGCCCTTGCAGGGCCAAAACCCTCCTCCAAACTACATCAAGGAATGGACAGAGTTCTCTTTCTCAGAGAAAAGGGACACTTTTTGTGTCCTGGACCTAAGCATGTGCTCCCGGACGCCACCTGAATGTCCATATGGATCAAGATTATTCGCTGACGCAAGCTGCCATCAACCAGGACTCTGGTTGCATTGTAGGGCTAATATCCTCCACCAAACCGACATCATGAATCTGGGGGCCTAAGTTTTCTTTCACGTGGAAAAGTGCCATCATTTCTATCGCAGGCCCCCTGCCTGGGAGTCGACTGCTGCCTCTTCAAATTCCGCATGGAGCAAGATCCCTCACAGACCCAAGCTGCCACCGACTAGGACCCTGGCTGCCCTTGCAGGGCCAAAACCCTCCTCCAAACTGACATCAGAAAGTGGGGGGCAGAGTTCTCTTTCTCTGAGAAAAGGGACACTTTTTGTGTCCCGGCCCTAAGGAAAACTCTGTCACTTGCTGCCTCCTGGAATTCCATATGGTTTAAATCCTCGCAGACCCAAGTGCCACCGACAGGACCCTGGCTGCCCTTGCAGGGCCAAAACCCTCCTCCAAACTGACATCAAGAAACTGGGGCAGGACTTCTCTTTCTCAGAGAAATGGGACAACTTTTTATTGTCCGGCCCTAAGGCACTCTGCTCCCTGCTGCCTCCTGAAATTCCGCATGGATCAAGATTCATCACAGACCCAAGCTGCCACCGAGAAGGACCCTGGCTGCCCTTGCACGGCCACAACCCTCCTCCAAACTGACATCAAGAAAGTGGGGCCAGAGTTCTCTTTCTCAGAGAAAAGGGACACTTTTTGTGTCCCGGCCCTAAGGCACACTTTTCCTCGTACGCCACCTGAAATAACACATGGATCAAGATCCTTCCCAGACCCAAGCTGCCATCAACTAGAACTCTGGCTGCAATTGTAGGGCTAAATGCCTCCTAAAAACTGGCATCATGCATCTGGGGGACTGAGTTTTCTTTCACTTGGAAATGCGCCATTCTTTGCATCGAAGGCCATTTATCTGGGAGTTGTCTGCGTCATGCCGAAATTCCGCACAGATTAAGATTCCTCGGAGACACAAGCTGCCACCGACAAGGACCCTGGCTGCCCTTGCAGGGCCAAAACCCTCCTCCAAACTGACATCAAGAAACTGGGGGGCAGAGTTCTCTTTCTCAGAGAAAAGGGACACTTTTTGTGTCCCGGCCCTAAGGCACTGTGCTCCCTGCTGCCTCCTCAAATTCCGTATGGATCAAGATTCCTCGCAGACCAAAGCTGCCACCGACTAAGACCCTGGCTGCCCTTGCAGGGCCAAAACCCTCCTCCTAAAAACTGACATGAAGAAACTGGGGAGCAGAGTTCTCTTTCTCAGAGAAAAGGGACACTTTTTGTGTCCCGGCCCTAAGGCACTGTGCTCCCGGACGCCACCTGAAATTCCGTATGGATCAAGATTATTCGCTGATGCAAGCTGCCATCAACCAGGACTCTGGTTTCATTTGTAGGGCTAAAACCCCCCAGCAAACCGACATCATAAATCTGGGCGCCTGGGTTTTCTTCCACGTGGAAAAGTGCCATCATTTGTATCGTAGGCTCCATGTCTGGGAGTCGACTGCCGCCTCTTCAAATTCCGTATGAATCAAGATCCCTCACAGACCCAAGCTGCCACCGAGAAGGACCCTGGCTGCCCTTTCAGGGTCAAAACCCTCCTCAAAACTGACATCAAGAATGTGGGGGGCAGAGTTCTCTTTCTCAGAGAAAACGAACACTTTTTGTGTCCCGGCCCTAAGGCACTCTTCTCCCTACTGCCTCCTGAAAATTTGCATGGATCAAGATTTCTCGCAGACCCAGGGTGCCACAATAAAGAGCCCTGGCTGCCCTTGCAGGGCCAAAACCCTCCTCCAAACTGACATCAAGAAACTGGGGGGCAGAGTTCTCTTTCTCAGAGGAAAGGGACACTTTTTGGTTCTCGGCCCTAAGGCACTGTGCTCCCTGCTGCCTCCTGAAATTCCGTATGGATCAAGATTCCTCGCAGACCCAAGCTGCCACCGACAAGGATCCGGGCTGCCCTTGCAGGGCCAAAACCTCCTCCAAACTTACATCAAGAAACTGGGGGGCAGAGTTCTCTTTCTCAGAGAAAAGGGACACTTTTTGTGTCCCGGCCCTAAGGCACTCTGCCCCCTGCTGCCTCCTGAAATTCCGTATGGATCAAGATTCCTCGCAGACCAAGCTGCCACCGACAAGGACCCTGGCTGCCCTTGCAGGGCCAAAACCCTCCTCCAAACTGCATCAAGAAAGTGGGGGGCAGAGTTCTCTTTCTCAGAGAAAAGGGACACTTTTTGTGTCCCAGCCCTAAGGCACTTGGCTCCCGGACGCCACCTGAAATTTCGTACGGATCAAGATTCCTGGCTGACGCAAGCTGCCATCAACCAGGACTCTGGTTGCATTTGTACGGCTAAAATCCTCCACCAAACCAACATCATGAATTTCGGGCCTAAGTTTTCTTTCACGTGGATAAGTGCCATCATTTGTATAGTAGGCCCCATGTCTGGGAATCAACTGCCGCCTCTTCAAATTTCGCATGGAGCAAGATCCATCACAGACCCAAGCTGCCACCGAGAAGGACCCTGGCTGCCTTTGCAGGGCCAAAACACTCCTCCAAACTGACATCAAGAAAGTGGGGGGCAGAGTTCTCTTTCTCAGAGAAAAGGGACACTTTTTGTGTCCTGGCCCTAAGACACTCTGCTCCCTGCTGCCTCCTGAAATTCGTATGGATCAAGATTCCTCGCAGACTCAAGCTGCCACCGAGAAGGACCCTGGCTGCCCTTGCAGGGCCAAAACCCTCCTCCAAACTGACATCAAGAAACTGGGGGGCAGAGTTCTCTTTCTCAGAGAAAAGGGACACTTTTTTTTTTCTCGGCCCTAAGGCACTGTGCTTCCTGCTGCCTCCTGAAATTCCGTATGGATCAAGATTCCTCGCTGAGGCAAAATGCCATCAACTAGGAATCTGGTTTCATTTGTAGGGCCAAAACCCTCCTCCAAACTGACATCAAGAAACTGCGGGGCAGAGTTCTCTTTCTCAGAGAAAAGGGACACATTTTGTGTCCCGACTCTAAGGCACTGTGCTCCTGGACGCCACCTGAAATGCCACACGGATCAAGATCCTTCCCAGACCCAAGCTGCCATCAACTAGAACTCTGGCTGCAAACGTAGGGCTAAATGTCTCCTAAAAACTGGCATCATGCATCTAAGGGACTGAGTTTTGTTTCACTTGGAGAAGCGTCATCGTTTGTTTTGGAGGCCCCATGTCGGGGAGTTGACAGCTGCTTGCGGAAATTCTGCACAGATTAAGATTCCTCGCAGACCCACGCTGCCACCAAAAGAGACACTGACTGCCTTTGCAGGGCCAAAACCCTCCTCCAAACTGACATCAAGAAACTGGGGGGCAGAGTTCTCTTTCTCAGAGAAAAGGGACACTTTTGTATCCCGGCCCTAAGGCACTCTGCTCCCGGACGCCACCTGAAATGCCGCATAGATCAAGATCCTTCCCAGACCCAAGCTGCCATCAACTAGAACTCTGGCTGCAATTGTAGGGCTAAATGCCTCCAAAAACTGGCATCATGGATTTGGGAGACTGAGTTTTCTTTCACGTGGATAAGTGCCATCATTTGTATCGTAGGCCCCATGTCTGGGAGTTGACAGCCCTCATGCTGAAATTCCGCACAGATTAAGATTCTCCAGACCCAAGCTGCCACCACAAGGACCCTGGCTGCCTTCAGGGCCCAAAAACCTCCTCCAAACTGACATCAAGAAACTGGGGGAAACAGAGTTCTCTTCTCAGAAGAAAAGGACACTTTTTGTGTCCATGGACTAAGGCACTGTGCTCCCTGCTGCCACCTGAAATTCCGTATAGATCAAGATTATTCGCAGACGCAAGCTGCCATAACCAGGACTCTGGTTGCATTTGTAGGGCCAACACCCTCTACCAAACCGACATCACGAATCTGGGGGCCTAAGTTTTCTTTCACGTGGATAAGTGCCATCATTTGTATCGTAGGCCCCATGTCTGGGAGTCGACTGTCGCCTCTTCAAATTCCGCATGGAGCAAGATCCCTCGCAGACCCAAGCTGCCACCAACAAGGACCCTGGCTGCCCTTGCAGGGCCAAAACCCTCCTCCACTGACATAAAACAGTGGGGGGCAGAAGTTTCTTTCTCAGAGGAAAGGACACTTTTGTTTCTCGCCCTAGGAAACTCTGCTCACTGCTGCCTCCTGAAATTCCCATAGGTTTAAGATTCTCGCAGACCCAAGCTGCGCACCGAACTAAGGACCTGGCTGCCTTGCAGGGCAAAACCCTCCTCAAACTGACATCAAGAAACTGGGCAGACTTCTCTTTCTCCAGAGAAATGGGACACTTTTTATGTCCGGCCCTAAGGCACTCTGCTCCCTGCTGCCTCCTGAAATTCCGCATGGATCAAGATTCATCACAGACCCAAGCTGCCACCGAGAAGGACCCTGGCTGCCCTTGCACGGCCACAACCCTCCTCCAAACTGACATCAAGAAAGTGGGGGGCAGAGTTCTCTTTCTCAGAGAAAAGGGACACTTTTTGTGTCCCGGCCCTAAGGCACACTTTTCCTCGTACGCCACCTGAAATAACACATGGATCAAGATCCTTCCCAGACCCAAGCTGCCATCAACTAGAACTCTGGCTGCAATTGTAGGGCTAAATGCCTCCTAAAAACTGGCATCATGCATCTGGGGGACTGAGTTTTCTTTCACTTGGAAATGCGCCATTCTTTGCATCGAAGGCCATTTATCTGGGAGTTGTCTGCGTCATGCCGAAATTCCGCACAGATTAAGATTCCTCGGAGACACAAGCTGCCACCGACAAGGACCCTGGCTGCCCTTGCAGGGCCAAAACCCTCCTCCAAACTGACATCAAGAAACTGGGGGGCAGAGTTCTCTTTCTCAGAGAAAAGGGACACTTTTTTGTCCCAGCCCTAAGGCACTGTGCTCCCTGCTGCCTCCTCAAATTCCGTATGGATCAAGATTCCTCGCAGACCCAAGCTGCCACCGACTAGGACCCTGGCTGCCCTTGCAGGGCCAAAACCCTCCTCCAAACTGACATCAAGAAACTGGGGGGCAGAGTTCTCTTTCTCAGAGAAAAGGGACACTTTTTGTGTCCCGGCCCTAAGGCACTGTGCTCCCGGACGCCACCTGAAATTCCGTATGGATCAAGATTATTCGCTGACGCAAGCTGCCATCAACCAGGACTCTGGTTTCATTTGTAGGGCTAAAACCCCCCAGCAAACCGACATCATAAATCTGGGCGCCTAGGTTTTCTTCCACGTGGAAAAGTGCCATCATTTGTATCGTAGGCTCCATGTCTGGGAGTCGACTGCCGCCTCTTCAAATTCCGTATGAATCAAGATCCCTCACAGACCCAAGCTGCCACCGAGAAGGACCCTGGCTGCCCTTTCAGGGTCAAAACCCTCCTCAAAACTGACATCAAGAATGTGGGGGGCAGAGTTCTCTTTCTCAGAGAAAACGAACACTTTTTGTGTCCCGGCCCTAAGGCACTCTTCTCCCTACTGCCTCCTGAAAATTTGCATGGATCAAGATTTCTCGCAGACCCAGGGTGCCACAATAAAGAGCCCTGGCTGCCCTTGCAGGGCCAAAACCCTCCTCCAAACTGACATCAAGAAACTGGGGGGCAGAGTTCTCTTTCTCAGAGGAAAGGGACACTTTTTGGTTCTCGGCCCTAAGGCACTGTGCTCCCTGCTGCCTCCTGAAATTCCGTATGGATCAAGATTCCTCGCAGACCCAAGCTGCCACCGACAAGGATCCGGGCTGCCCTTGCAGGGCCAAAACCTCCTCCAAACTTACATCAAGAAACTGGGGGGCAGAGTTCTCTTTCTCAGAGAAAAGGGACACTTTTTGTGTCCCGGCCCTAAGGCACTCTGCCCCCTGCTGCCTCCTGAAATTCCGTATGGATCAAGATTCCTCGCAGACCAAGCTGCCACCGACAAGGACCCTGGCTGCCCTTGCAGGGCCAAAACCCTCCTCCAAACTGCATCAAGAAAGTGGGGGGCAGAGTTCTCTTTCTCAGAGAAAAGGGACACTTTTTGTGTCCCAGCCCTAAGGCACTTGGCTCCCGGACGCCACCTGAAATTTCGTACGGATCAAGATTCCTGGCTGACGCAAGCTGCCATCAACCAGGACTCTGGTTGCATTTGTACGGCTAAAATCCTCCACCAAACCAACATCATGAATTTCGGGCCTAAGTTTTCTTTCACGTGGATAAGTGCCATCATTTGTATCGTAGGCCCCATGTCTGGGTATCAACTGCCGCCTCTTCAAATTCCGCACTGAGCAAGATCCATCAAAGACCCAAGCTGCCACCGACAAGGACCCTGGCTGCCCTTGCAGGGCCAAAACCCTCCTCCAAACTGACATCAAGAAACTGGGGGGCAGAGTTCTCTTTCTCAGAGGAAAGGGACACTTTTTGTGTCCTGGCCCTAAGACACTGTGCTCCCTGCTGCCTCCTGAAAATTCGTATGGATCAAGATTCCTCGCAGACCCAAGTGCCACAATAAAGAGCCCTGGCTGCCCTTGCAGGGCCAAAACCCTCCTCAAAACTGACATCAAGAAACTGGGGGGCTGAGTTCTCTTTCTCAGAGAAAAGGGACACTTTTTGTTTCTCGGCCCTAAGGCACTGTGCTTCCTGCTGCCTCCTGAAATTCCGTATGGATCAAGATTCCTCGCTGAGGCAAAATGCCATCAACTAGGAATCTGGTTTCATTTGTAGGGCCAAAACCCTCCTCCAAACTGACATCAAGAAACTGAGGGTCAGAGTTCTCTTTCTCAGAGAAAGGGGACACATTTTGTGTCCCGGCTCTAAGGCACTGTGCTCCCGGACGCCACCTGAAATGCCACACGGATCAAGATCCTTCCCAGACCCAAGCTGCCATCAACTAGAACTCTGGCTGCAAACGTAGGGCTAAATGTCCCCTAAAAACTGGCATCATGCATCTAAGGGACTGAGTTTTGTTTCACTTGGAGAAGCGTCATCGTTTGTTTTGGAGGCCCCATGTCGGGGAGTTGACAGCTGCTTGCGGAAATTCTGCACAGATTAAGATTCCTCGCAGACCCACGCTGCCACCAAAAGAGACACTGACTGCCTTTGCAGGGCCAAAACCCTCCTCCAAACTGACATCAAGAAACTGGGGGGCAGAGTTCTCTTTCTCAAAAAAAGGGACA
>JAVTVJ010005776.1:0-14139 GCA_034509425.1 Eopsaltria australis
CGAATTTTCAGGAGGCAGCAGGGAGCACAGTGCCTTAGGGCCGGGACACAAAGAGTGTCTGTTTTGTCTTAGAAAGAGAACTCTGCCCCCAGTTTCTTGATGTCAGTTTGGAGGAGGGTTTTGGCCCTGCAAGGGCAGCCAGGGTCCTTGTCGGTGGCAGCTTGGGTCTGTGAGGGATCTTGCTCCATGCGGAATTTGAAGAGGCGGCAGTCGACTCCCAGACAGGGGCCTACGATACAAATGATGGCACTTTTCCACGTGAAAGAAAACTTAGGCCCCCAGTTTCATGATATCGGTTTGGTGGAGGGTTTTAGCCCTACAAATGCAACCAGAGTCCTGGTTGATGGCAGCTTGCGTCAGCGAATAATCTTGATCCATATGGAAATTCAGGTGGCGTCCGGGAGCAGAGTGCCTTAGGGCCACGACAAAAGAAGTGTCCGTTTTCTCTTAGAAAGAGAGCTCTGCCCCCCAGATTCTTGATGTCAGTTTGGAGGAGGGTTTTGGCCCTGCAAGGGCACCCAGTGTCCTTTTTGGTGGCAGCTTGGGTCTGCGAGGAATCTTGATCCATACGGAAAATCAGGAGGCTGCAGGGGGCACAGTGCCTTAGGGCGAGAAACAAAGTGTCCCTTTCCTCACAGCAGAGAAGAGCTCCTGCCCCCCACTTCCTTGATGTCCAGTTTGGAGGGAGGGTTTTTGGCCCCTGCAAAGGCAGCCAAAACTCTTTATTGTGGCATCTTGGGTCTACGAGGAATCTTATTATCACAATTTTCTGGGAGGCTACGGGGAGCAGAGTGCCTTAGAGCGGGACACACAGAAGTGTCGTTTGTCTTAGAGAGGGCTCACACTTTGGTTTCTTGTTGATGTCAGTTTGGAGGAGGTTTGGCCCTGCAAGGTCAATCAGTGTCCTTTTGGTGGCAGCTTGGGTCTCGAGGAATCTTGTCCATCTTTGAATTTCCAGGGGAGGAGCAGGAGCACAGTGCCTTAGAGCGAGAAACAAAAAGTGTCCCTTTTCTCTGAGAAAGAGAACTCTGCCCCCCAGTTTCGTGATGTCAGTTTGGAGGAGGGTTTGGCACTGCAAGGGCAGCCCGGGTCTTGTTGGTGGCAGCTTGGGTCTGCGAGGAATCTTGATCCATACAGAATTTCAGGAGGCAGCAGGGAGCACAGTGCCTTAGGGCCGAGAAACAAAAAGTGTCCCTTTTCTCTGAGAAAGAGAACTCTGCCCCCCAGTTTCTTGATGTCAGTTTGGAGGAGGGTTTTGGCCCTGCAAGGGCAGCCAGGGTCCTTGTCGGTGGCAGCTTGGGTCTGTGAGGGATCTTGCTCCATGCGGAGTTTGAAGAGGCGGCAGTCGACTCCCAGACAGGGGGCCTGCGATACAAATGATGGCACTTTTCCACGTGAAAGAAAACTTAGGCCCCCAGATTCATGATGTCGGTTTGGTGGAGGGTTTTAGCCCTACAAATGCAACCAGAGTGCTGGTTGATGGCAGCTTGCGTCAGCAAACAATCTTAATCCATACGGAATTTCAGGTGGCGTCCGGGAGCAGAGTGCCTTAGGGCCGGGACACAAAAAGTGTCCCTTTTCTCTGAGAAAGAGAACTCTGCCCCCCACTTTCTTGATGTCAGTTTGGAGGCGGGTTTTGGCCCTGCAAGGGCAGCCAGGGTCCTTGTCGGTGGCAGCTTGGGTCTGCGAGGCATCTTGATCCATGCGGAATTTCAGCAGGCAGCAGGGAGCACACTGCCTTAGGGCCGGGACACAAAAAGTGTCCCTTTTCTCTGAGAAAGAGAACTCTGCCCCCCAGTTTCCTGATGTCAGTTTGGAGGAGGATTTTGGCCCTGCAAGTGCAGACAGGGCTCTTTATTGTGGCATCTTGGGTCTGCGAGGAATCTTGACCCATACGAATTTTAAGGATGCAGCAGGGAGCAGAGTGCCTTAGGGCTGGGACACAAAAAGTGTCCGTTTTGTCTTAGAAAGACAACTCTGCCCCCCAGTTTCTTGATATCAGTTTGGAGGAGGGTTTTGGCCCTGCAAGGTCAATCAGTGTCCTTTTCGGTGGCAGCTTGGGTCTGTGAGGGATCTTGCTCCATGCAGAATTTCAGGAGGCAGCAGGGAGCAGAGTGCCTTAGGGCCGGGAAACACATAGTGTCCGTTTTCTCTGAGAAAGAGAACTCTGCCCCCCACTATCTTGATGTCAGTTTGGAGGAGGGTTTTGGCCCTGCAAGGGCAGCCAGGGTCCTTGTCGGTGGCTGCTTGGGTCTGCAAGGAATCTTAATCCATAAGGAATTTGAAGAGGCAGCAGGGAGCAGAGTGCCTTAGGGTCGGGACACAAAAAGTGTCCTTTCCTCTGAGAAAGAGAACTCTGCCCCCCAGTTTCTTGATGTCAGTTTGGAGGAGGGTTTTGGCCCTGCAAGGGCAGCCAGGGTCCCTTGTGGTGGCAGCTTGGGTCTCGTGGAATCTTAATCCATACTTGAATTTCAGCATCTGACAGTAAACTCCCAGATATGTGTAGCCTTGATGCAAACAATGGCATTTCCATGTAGAAAGAAAATTCAGTCCCCCAGATGCACTTGATGCAGTTTTTAAGCGGCACTTTTTTAAGCCTACAATTTACAGCCAAGTTCTAGTTGATGGCAGCTTGGAGTCTAGGAAAGGATCTTGATCCATGCGGCATTTCAGGTGGCGTCCGGGGAGCAAGAGTACTTACCTTAGGGCTAGGGACACAAAAAGTGTCCCTTTTCTCTGAAGAAGACTCTGCCCCCCCACTTTGTAAGTATCCTTTGGCGTTTGGCCTGGAACTAATGCAGGGTCCTAGTGGTGGCATCTTGCGTTCTTGATGGATCTTGCTCCATGCGGAATTTGAAGAGGCGGCAATCGACTCCCAGACAGGGGGCCTGCGATACAAATGATGGCACTTTTCCACGTGAAAGAAAACTTAGGCCCCCAGATTCATGATGTCGGTTTGGTGGAGGGTATTAGCCCTACAAATGCAACCAGAGTCCTGGTTGATGGAAGCTTGCGTCTGCGAATAATCTTGATCCATACGGAATTTCAGGTGGTGTCCGGGAGCACAGTGCCTTAGGGCCGGGACACAAAAAGTGTCCCTTCTCTCTGAGAAAGAGAACTCTGCCCCCCACTTTCTTGATGTCAGTTTGGAGGAGGTTTTTGGCCTTGCAAGGGCAGCCAGGGTCCTTCTCGGTGGCAGCTTGGGGCTGTGAGGAATCTTGATCCATGCGGAATTTCAGCAGGCAGAGGGGAGCACAGTGCCTTGGGGCCGGGATACAAAAAGTGTCCCTTTTCTCTGAGAAGAGAACTCTGCCCCCCACTTTCTTGATGTCAGTTTGGAGGAGGGTTTTGGCCCTGCAAGGGCAGCCAGGGCTCTTTATTGTGGCACCTTGGGTCTGCGAGGAATCTTGATCCATACGGAATTTCAGGAGGAAGCAGGGGGAGCACAAGTGCCTTAGGGCCGGGACACAAAAAGTGTCTGTTTGGTCTTAGAAAGAGAACTCTGCCCCCAGTTTCTTGATGTCAGTTTGGAGGAGGGTTTTGGCCCTGCAAGGGCAGCCAGGGTCCTTGTCGGTGGCAGCTTGGGTCTGTGAGGGATCTTCCTCCTGCGGAATGTAAGACGCGGCCGTTGATTCCCAGACAGGGGGCCTACGATACAAATGATGGCACTTTTCCACGTGAAAGAAAACTTAGGCCCCCAGATTCATGATGTCGGTTTGGTGGAGGGTTTTAGCCCTACAAATGCAACCAGAGTCCTGGTTGATGGCAACTTGCGTCAGCGAAAAATCTTGATCCATACGGAATTTCAGGTGGCGTCCGGGAGCAGAGTGCCTTAGGGCCACGACAAAAGAAGTGTCCTTTTCTTTGAGAAAGAGAAGTCTGCCCCAAGTTCCTTGATGTCAGTTTGGAGGAGGTTTTGCCTGCAAGGGCAGCCATAGTCTAGTCGGTGGCAGCTTGGGTCTGCGGATACTTGATCCATGAGAATTTCAGGGAGGCATCAGGGAGCACAGTGCCTTATGGCGGGACACAAAAAGTGTCCCGTTCCTCTGAAAGAGAACTCTGCCCCCCACTTTCTTGATGTCCCAGTTTGAAGGAGGTTTTTCCTTACAAGAGCAGCCCAGGTGCTGAGTAGCAGCTTGGGTCTGGGAAGGATCTTGATCCATGCGGAATTTCAGGAGGCGGCAGGGAGCACAGTGCCTTAGGGCCGAGAAACAAAAAGTGTCCCTTTACTCTGAGAAAGAGAACTCTGCCCCCCAGTTTCTTGATGTCAGTTTGGAGGAGGGTTTTGGCCCTTCAAAGGCAGCCAGGGTCCTTGTCGGTGGCAGCTTGGTTCTGCGTGGAATCTTAATCCATGCAGAATTTCAGCATGCGGCTGTAAACTCCCAGATATGCGGCCTTCGATGCAAACAATGGCACATTTCCATGTGAAAGAAAATTCAGTCCCCCAAATCCATGATGCCAGTTTCTAGGAGGCATTTAGCCCTACACTTGCAGCTAGAGTTCTAGTTAATGGCAGTTTAGGTCTGCGTGGAGTCTTGATCCATACAGAATTGCAGGAGGCTGCAGGGAGCAGAGTGCCTTAGGGCCGGGACACAAAAAGTGTCCCTTTTCTCTGAGAAAGAGAACTCTGCCCCCCAGTTTCTTGATGTCAGCTTGGAGGAGGGTTTTGGCCCTGCAAGGGCAGCCAGGGTCCTTGTCAGGGGGCATCTTGGGTCTGTGATGGATCTTGCTCCATGCGGAATTTGAAGAAGCGGCAGTGACTCTCCCCAGACAATTGGGTATGATACAAGTAGTAGCACTTATCACGTGAAAAGAAAACTTAGGCCCACAGATTCATGATGTGGTTTGGTAGGGAATTGTGGCCTACAAATGCAACAGAGTCTGGTTATTATTAGCAGCTGCGTCATGAATAATCTTGATCCATATGGAATTTCAGGTGGTGTCCGGGAGCAGAGTGCCTTAGGGCCAGGACACCAAAAGTGTCCGTTTTCTCTGAGAAAGAGCTCTGCCCCCCAGTTTCTTGATGTCAGTTTGGAGGAGGGTTTTGGCCCTGCAAGGGCAGCCAGGGTCCCTGTCGGTGGCAGCTTGGGTCTGCGAGGAATCTTGATCCATACGGAATTTGAAGACGCAGCAGGGAGCAGAGTGCCTTAGGGCCCAGGACACAAAAAGTGTCCCTTTTCTCTGAGAAAGAGAACTCTGCCCCCCAGTTTCTTGATGTCAGTTTGGAGGAGGGTTTTGGCCCTGCAAGGGCAGCCAGGGTCCTTGTCGGTGTCAGCTTGGGTCTGTGAGGGATCTTCCCCATGCGGAATTTGAAGAGGCGGCCGTTGATTCCCAGACAGGGGGCCTACGATACAAATGATGGCACTTTTCCACGTGAAAGAAAACTTAGGCCCCCAGATTCATGATGTCGGTTTGGTGGAGGGTTTTAGCCCTACAAGTGCAACTAGAGTCCTGGTTGATGGCAGCTTGCGTCAGCGAATAATCTTGATCCATATGGAAATTCAGGTGGTGTCCGGGAGCAGAATGCCTTAGGGCCACGACAAAAGAAGTGTCCGTTTTCTCTTAGAAAGAGAACTCTGCCCCCCAGTTTCTTGATGTCAGTTTGGAGGAGGGTTTTGGCCCTGCAAGGGCAGCCAGTGTCCTTTATGGTGGCAGCTTGGGTCTGCGAGGAATCTTGATCCATATGGAATTTCAGGAGGCTGCAGCGAGCACAGTGCCTTAGGGCCGAGAAACAAAAAGTGTCCCTTTCCTCTGAGAAAGAGAGCTCTGCCCCCCACTTCCTTGATGTCAGTTTGGAGGAGGGTTTTGGCCCTGCAAGGGCAGCCAGAGCTCTTTATTGTGGCATCTTGGGTCTGCGAGGAATCTTGACCCATACGAATTTTCTGGAGGCTGCAGGGAGCAGAGTGCCTTAGTGCCGGGACACACAAAGTGTCCGTTTTGTCTTAGAAAGAGAACTCTGCCCCCCAGTTTCTTGATGTCAGTTTGGAGGAGGGTTTTGGCCCTGCAAGGTCAATCAGTGTCCTTTTCGGTGGCAGCTTGGGTCTGCGAGGAATCTTGATCCATGCGGAATTTCAGGGAGGAGCAGGGAGCACAGTGCCTTAGGGCCGAGAAACAAAAAGTGTCCCGTTCCTCTGAGAAAGAGAACTCTGCCCCCCACTTTCTTGATGTCAGTTTGGAGGAGGGTTTTCGCCATGCAAGGGCAGCCCGGGTCCTTGTTGGTGGCAGCTTGGGTCTGCGAGGAATCTTGATCCATACGGAATATCAGGATAAAGCCGGGAGCAGAGTGCCTTAGGGCCGGGACGCAAAAAGTGTCCCTTTTCTCTGAGAAAGAGAACTCTGCCCCCCAGTTTCTTGATGTCAGTTTGGAGGAGGTTTTGGCCCTGCAAGGGCAGCCAGGGTCCTTGTCGGTGGCAACTTGGGTCTGTGAGGGATCTTGCTCCATGCGGAATTTGAAGAGGCGGCAAGTCACTCCCAGACAGGGGGCCTACAATACAAATGATGGCACTTATCCACGTGAAAGAAAACTTAGGCCCCCAGATTCATGATGTCGGTTTGGTGGAGGGTATTAGCCCTACAAATGCAACCAGAGTCCTGGTTGATGGCAGCTTGCGTCAGCAAAAAATCTTGATCCGTATGGAATTTCAGGTGGCGTCCGGGAGCAGAGTGCCTTAGGGCCACGACAAAAGAAGTGTCCTTTCCTCTGAGAAAGAGAGCTCTGCCCCCCAGTTTCTTGATGTCAGTTTGGAGGAGGGTTTTGGCTTTGCAAGGTCAGCCAGTGTCCTTTATGTTGGAAGCTTGGGTCTGCGAGGATACTTGATCCATGAGGAATTTCAGGAGGCAGCAGGGAGCACAGTGCCTTAGGGCCGGGACACAAAAAGTGTCCCTTTCCTCTGAGAAAGAGAACTCTGCCCCCCAGTTTCTTGATGTCAGTTTGGAGGAGGGTTTTGGCCCTGCAAGGCCAGCCAGGGTCCTAGTCGGTGGCAGCCTAGGTCTGTGAGGGATCTTGCTCCATGCGGAATTTGAAGAGGCGGCAGTCGACTCCCAGACAGTGGGCCTACGATACAAATGATGGCACTTTTCCACGTGAAGGAAAACTTAGGCCCCCAGATTCATGATGTCGGTTCGGTGGAGGGTTTTGGCCCTACAAATGCAACCAGAGTCCTGGTTGATCGCAGCTTGCGTCAGCGAATAATCTTGATCCATACGGAATATCAGGAGGAAGCAGGGAGCACAGTGCCGTATGGCCAAGAAACAAAAAGTGCCCCTTTTCTGTGAGAAAGAGAGCTCTGCCCCCCAGTTTCTTGATGTCAGTTTGGAGGAGGGTTTTGGCCATGCAAGTGCAGACAGGGCTCTTTATTGTGGTATCTTGGGTCTGCGAGGAATCTTGACCCATACGAATTTTCAGGATGCAGCAGGGAGCACAGTGCCTTCGGGCTGGGACACAAAAAGTGTCCGTTTTGTCTTAGAAAGACAACTCTGCCCCCCAGTTTCTTGATATCAGTTTGGAGGACGGTTTTGGCCCTGCAAGGTCAGTCAGTGTCCTTTTTGGTGGCAGCTTTGGTCTGCGAGAATACTTGATCCATACAGAATTTCAGGAGGAAGCAGGGTGCACCGTGCCTTAGGGCCGGGACTCAAATGTGTCCCTTTTCTCTGAGAAACAGAGCTCTGCCCCCCAGTTTCTTGATGTCAGTTTGGAGGAGGGTTTTGGCCCTGCAAGGGCAGCCAGGGTCCTAGTCGGTGGCAGCTTGGGTCTGCGAGGGATCTTGCTCCATGCGGAATTTGAAGAAGCGGCAGTCGACTCCCAGACATGGGGCCTACGACACAAATGATGGCACTTTTCCACGTGAAAGAAAACTCTGTCCCCAGATTCATGATGTCGGTTTGGTGGAGGGTTTTGGCCCTACAAATGCAACCAGAGTCCTGGTTGATGGCAGCTTGCGTCAGCGAATAATCTTGATCCATACGGAATTTCAGGTGGTGTCCGGGAGAACAGTGCCTTAGGGCCGGGACACAAAAAGTGTCCCTTTTCTCTGAGAAAGACAAATTATTCCCCCAGTTTCTTGATGTCAGTTTGGAGAAGGCTTTCGGCCCAGCAAGGGCACTCACTGTCCTTTCCGGTGGCCACTTGGGCCTGCGAGGAATCTTAATCTGTGCAGAATTTCCGCAAGCGTCTGTCAACTCCCAGACATGGGGCCCTCGATACAAACAATGGCGCTTTTCCATGTGAAAGAAAACTTAGGCCCCCAGATTCATGATGTCGGTTTGGTGGAGGGTTTTAGCCCTACAAATGCAACCAGAGTCCTGGTTGATGGCAGCTAGCGTCAGCGAATAATCTTGATCCATACGGAATTTCAGGTGGCGTCCGGGAGCACAGTGCCTTAGGGCCGGGACACAAAAAGTGTCCCTTTTCTCTGAGAAAGAGAACTCTGCCCCCCCAGTTTCTTGATGTCAGTTTGGAGGAGGCTTTTGGCCCTGCAAGGGCAGCCAGGGTCCTTCTTGGTGGCAGCTTGGGTCTCTGAGGAATCTTGATCCCAACGGAATTTGAAGAGTCAGCAGGGAGCACAGTGCCTTAGGACCGGGACACAAAAAGTGTCCCTTTTCTCTGAGAAAGAGAACTCTGCCCCCCAGTTTCTTGATGTCAGTTTGGAGGAGGGTTTTGGCCCTGCAAGGGCAGCCAGGGTCCTTGTCGGTGGCAGCTTGGGTCTGCGAGGAATCTTGATCCATACGGAATATCAGGAGGCAGCAGGGAACAGAGTGCCTTAGGGCCGGGACACAAAAAGTGTCCCTTTTCTCTGAGAAAGAGAACTCTGCCCCCCAGTTTCTTGATGTCAGTTTGGAGGACGGTTTTGGCCCT
This sequence comes from Eopsaltria australis, assembly GCA_034509425.1. Lineage (NCBI taxonomy): Eukaryota > Metazoa > Chordata > Aves > Passeriformes > Petroicidae > Eopsaltria > Eopsaltria australis. Next base: position 8,855 of record JAVTVJ010005776.1, read on the forward strand.
GCAAGGGCAGCCAGGGTCCTTGTCGGTGGCAGCTTGGGTCTGTGATGGATCTTGCTCCATGCGGAATTTGAAGAGGCATCTGTCGACTACCAGACATGGGGCCTGCGATACAAACAATGGCGCTTTCCATGTGAAAGAAAGCTCAGTCCTCCAGATCCATGATGCCAGTTTTTAGGAGGCATTTAGCCCTACAATTGCAGCCAGAGTTCTAGTTGATGGCAGCTTGGGTCTGGGAAGGATCTTGATCCATGCGGCATTTCAGGTAGCGTCCAGGAGCAGAGTGCCTTAGGGCCGGGACACAAAAACTGTCCCTTTTCTCTGAGAAAGAGAACTCTGCCCCCCAGTTTCTTGATGTCAGTTTGGAGGAGGGTTTTGGCCCTGCAAGGGCAGCCAGGGTCCTTGTCGGTGGCAGCTTGTGCCTGCGAGGAATCTTAATCTGTGCGGAATTTCCGCAAGCGGCTGTCAACTCACAGACATGGGGCCTTCGATACAAACAATATCGCTTTTCCATGTGAAAGAAAACTTAGTCCCCCAGATCCATGATGCCAGTTTTTAGGAGGCATTTAGCCCTACAATTGCAGCCAGAGTTCTAGTTGATGGCAGCTTGTGTGTGTTGGGAAGGATCTGGTCCGGTGGCCATTTCAGGTGGCGTCCGGGAGAAGAGTGCCTTAGGGCCGGGACACAAAAGTGTCCCTTTTCTCTGAGAAAGAGAGCTCTGCCCCCCAGTTTCTTGATGTCAGTTTGGAGGAGGGTTTGGCCATGCAAGGGCAGCCAGGGCTCTTAATTGTGGCACCTTGGTTCTGCGAGGAATCTTGATCCATATGAATTTTCAGGATGCAGCAGGGAGCAGGGTGCCTTAGGGCCGGGACACAAAAAGTGTCCCTTTTCTGTGGGAAAGAGAGCTCTGCCCCCCAGTTTCTTGATGTCAGTTTGGAGGAGGGTTTTGGCCCTGCAAGGGCAGCCAGGGTCCTAGTCGGTGGCAGATTATGTCTGCGAGGAATCTTGATCCATACGGAATTTCAGGAGGCAGCAGGGAGCACTGCGCATAAGGGCCGGGAAACAAAAAGTTTCCATTTTATCTGAGAAAGAGAGCTCTGCCCCCCACTTTCTTGATGTCAGTTTGGAGGAGGGTTTTGGCCCTGCAAGGCCAGCCAGGGTCCTTGACGGGGGCTACTTGGTTCTGCGAGGAATCTTGATCCATACGGAATTTCAGGAGGCAGCAGGGAGCACGGCGCCTTAGGGTCGAGAAAGACAAAGTGTCCCTTTTCTCTGAGAAAGAGGACTCTGCCCCCCAGTTTCTTGATGTCAGTTTGGAGGAGGATTTTGGCCCTGCAAGGGCAGCCAGGGCTCTTTATTGTGGCACCTTGGGTCTGCGAGGAATCTTGATCCATACGGAATATCAGGAGCAGCAGGGAGCACACTGCCTTAGGGCCAGGACACAAAAAGTGTCCGTTTTCTCTGAGAAAGAGAACTCAGCCCCCCAGTTTCTTGGTGTCAGTTTGGAGGAGGGTTTTGGCCCTGCAAGGGCAGCCAGGGTCCTTGTCGGTGGCAGCTTGGGTCTGCGAGGAATCTTGATCCATACGTAATATCAGGAGGAAGCAGGGAGCACAGTGCCTTAGGGCCGGGACACAAAAAGTGTCCCTTTTCTCTGAGAAAGAGAACTCTGCCCCCCAGTTTCTTGATGTCAGTTCGGAGGAGGGTTTTGGCCCTGCAAGGGCAGCCAGGGTCCTTCTCAGTGGCAGCTTGGTCTGTGAGGGATCTTGCTCCATGCGGAATTTGAAGAGGCGGCAGTCGACTCCCAGACAGGGAGCCTATGATACATATGATGGCACTTTTCCACGTGAAAGAAAACTTAGGCCCCCAGATTCATGATGTCGGTTTGGTGGAGGGTTTTAGCCCTACAAATGCAACCAGAGTCCTGGTTGATGGCAGCTTGCGTCAGCGAATAATCTTGATCCATATGGAAATTCAGGTGGCGTCCGGGAGCACAGTGCCTTAGGGCCGGGACACAAAAAGTGTCCCTTTTCTCTGAGAAAGAGAACTCTGCCCCCCCAGTTTCTTGATGTCAGTTTGGAGGAGGGTTTTGGCCCTGCAAGGGCAGCCAGGGTCCTTGTCGGTGGCAGCTTGGGTCTGCGAGGAATCTTAATCCATGCGGAATTTCAGCAGGCAGAGGGGAGAACAGTGCCTTAGGGCCGGGACACAAAAAGTGGCCCTTTGCTCTGAGAAAGAGAACTCTGCCCCCCACTTTCTTTATGTCAGTTTGGAGGAGGGTTTTGGCCCTGCAAGGGCAGCCAGGGCTCTTTATTGTGGCACCTTGGGTCTGCGAGGAATCTTGACCCATACGAATTTTCAGGAGGCAGCAGGGTGCACAGTGTCTTAGGGCTGGGACACAAAAAGTGTCCCTTTTCTCTGAGAAAGAGAAGTCTGCTCCCCAGTTTCTTGATGTCAGTTTGGAGGAGGGTTTTGGCCCTGCAAGGGCAGCCAGAGTCCTTGTTGGTGGCAGCTTGGGTCTGCGAGGAATCTTGATCCATACGGAATATCAGGAGGAAGCCGGAAGCAGAGTGCCTTAGGGCCGGGATGCAAAAAGTGTCCCTTTTCTCTGAGAAAGAGAACTCTGCCCCCCACTTTCTTGATGTCAGTTTGGAGTAGGGTTTTGGCCCTTCAAAGGCAGCCAGGGTCCTTGTCGGTGGGTGCTTGGGTCTGCGTGGAATCTTAATCCATGCGGAATTTCAGCATGCGGCTGTCAACTCCCAGATATGTGGCCTTCGATACAAACAATGGTGCATTTCCATGTGAAAGAAAATTCAGTCCCCGAAATCCATGATGCCAGTTTTTAGGAGGCATTTAGCCCTACAGTTGCAGCCAGAGTTCTAGTTGATGGCAGCTTGTGTGTGGGAAGGATCTTAAACCATGCGGCATTTCAGGTGGCGTCCGGGAGCACAGTGCCTTAGGGCCGTGACACAAAAAGTGTCCGTTTTCTCTAAGAAAGAGAACTCTGCCCCCCAGTTTCTTGATGTCAGTTTGGAGGAGGGTTTTGGCCCTTCAAAGGCAGTCTGGGTCCTTGTCGGTGGCAGGTTGGGTCCACGTGGAATCTTAATCCATGCGGAATTTCCGCAAGCGGCTGTCAACTCCCAGATATGTGGCCTTCGATACAAACAATGGCGCTTTTCCATGTGAAAGAAAACTTAGCCCCCAGATCCATGATGCCAGTTTTTAGGAGGCATTTAGCCCTACAATTGCAGCCAGAGTTCTAGTTGATGGCAGCTTGTGTGTGGGAAGGACCTTGATCCGCGTGGCATTTCAGATGGCGTCCGGGAGCACAGTGCCTTAGGGCCGGGACGCAAAAAGTGTCCCTTTTCTCTGAGAAAGAGAACTCTGCCCCCCACTTTCTTGATGTCAGTTTGGAGGAGGGTTTTGGCCCTTCAAAGGCAGCCAGGGTCCTTGTCGGTGGCAGCTTGGTTCTGCGTGGAATCTTAATCCATGCAGAATTTCAGCATGCGGCTGTAAACTCCCAGATATGCGGCCTTCGATGCAAACAATGGCACATTTCCATGTGAAAGAAAATTCAGTCCCCCAAATCCATGATGCCAGTTTCTAGGAGGCATTTAGCCCTACACTTGCAGCTAGAGTTCTAGTTAATGGCAGTTTAGGTCTGCGTGGAGTCTTGATCCATACAGAATTGCAGGAGGCTGCAGGGAGCAGAGTGCCTTAGGGCCGGGACACAAAAAGTGTCCCTTTTCTCTGAGAAAGAGAACTCTGCCCCCCAGTTTCTTGATGTCAGTTTGGAGGAGGGTTTTGGCCCTGCAGGGCAGCCAGGGCTCTTTATTGTGGCACCTTAGGTCTGCGAGGGTTCTTGCTCATGTGGAAATTTGAAAGAGGTGGCATCGAACTCCAGACAGTCGCCTAGCGATACAATGATGGCACTTATTCCAGCGTGAAAGAAAACTTAGGCCCCCAGATTCATGATGTCGTTTGGTAGAAGGGTATTAGCCACAAATGCAACCAGAGTCCTGGTTGATGGCAGCTTGCGTCAGCGAATAATCTTGATTCATACGGAAATTCAGGTGGCGTCCGGGAGCACAGTGCCTTAGGGCCGGGACACAAAAAGTGTCCCTTTCCTCTGAGAAAGAGGACTCTGCCCCGCCAGTTTCTTGATGTCAGTTTGGAGGAGGGTTTTGGCCCTGCAAGGGCAGCCAGGGTCCTTGTTGGTGGCAGCTTGGGTCTGCGAGGAATCTTAATCCATGCGGAATTTGAAGAGGCGGCCGTTGATTCCCAGACAGGGGGCCTACGATACAAATGATGGCACTTTTCCACGTGAAAGAAAACTTAGGCCCCCAGATTCATAATGTCGGTTTGGTGGAGGGTTTTAGCCCTACAAATGCAACCAGAGACCTGGTTGATGGCAGCTTGCGTCAGCGAATAATCTTGATCCATATGGAAATTCAGGTGGTGTCCGGGAGCAGATTGCCTTAGGGCCACGACAAAAGAAGTGTCCGTTTTCTCTTAGAAAGAGAGCTCTGCCTCCCAGTTTCTTGATGTCAGTTTGGAGGAGGGTTTTGGCCCTGCAAGGGCACCCAGTGTCCTTTTTGGTGGCAGCTTGGGTCTGTGAGGAATCTTGATCCCTACGGAAAATCAGGAGGCTGCAGGGGGCACAGTGCCTTAGGGCCGGGACACAAAAAGTGTCCCTTTCCTCTGAGAAAGAGAACTCTGCCCCCCACTTTCTTGATGTCAGTTTGGAGGAGGGTTTTGGCCCTGCAAAGGCAGCCAGGGTCCTTGTCGGTGGCAGCTAGGATCTGTGAGGGATCTTGATCCATACGGAATTTCAGGAGGCATCCGGGAGCACAGTACCTTAGGGCCGGGACACAAAAAGTGTCCCTTTTCTCTGAGAAAGAGAACTCTGCCCCCCAGTTTCTTGATGTCAGTTTGGAGGGGGGTTTTGGCCCTGCAAGGGCAGCCAGGGTCCTTGTCGGTGGCAGCTTGGGTCTGTGAGGGATCTTGCTCCATGCGGAATTTGAAGAGGCGGCAGTCGACTCCCAGATAGGGGGCCTACAATACAAATGATGGCACTTTTCCACATGAAGGAAAACTTAGGCCCCCAGATTCATGATGTCGGTTTGGTGGAGGGTTTTGGCCCTACAAATGCAACCAGAGTCCTGGTTGATGGCAGCTTGCGTCAGGGAATAATCTTGATCCATACGGAATCTCAGGTGGCGTCCCGGAGCACAGTGCCTTAGGGCCGGGAAACAAAAAGTGTCCCTTTTCTCTGAGAAAGAGAACTCTGCCCC
>JAVTVJ010005779.1:0-13027 GCA_034509425.1 Eopsaltria australis
TTCCGATCTCCAGCCCCAGGGGGTTGCAAGGCCCTGTCCTATCTCAGTTCTTCCTGGGAACCAAGGCCGAGAACAACTCTGAGGTACATTTTCATAAGCAGAGTGCAGCCAGTGCTGAGAGGGGGGCTCCAGGGAAGGGGCTGGACCTGAGGGGGATTGAATCGCCACTTGTTCTCCTTATTGGTGCTCTTAATTATGCTAATTTCCTAAAAGCTATAAATATGTACTCACCCCTGGAGGGGCTGGGCTTTTATGGACACCTTTCCATAACTGCTCCTGAAGACCTTCAAAATAAAGATCCCTTTTTATATTACCTCCTTGCTAAAATGATCTCGAGTTTCTTTTCCAGGCTGGGGGAAAAGGCCACAGTTATTTGGCACACCCAGAAGGGACACGAGAACCTGGTACCCTTCCTCTGGACCGAAAACATCCTGCAAGGAAATCCTTTCTGACAGCAATCTAAAGAATTCCCTGCCACGGGCCTGAGGTCGAGACACCATGGTTCCAAGATCCCACAGGAGGTAGTATAAGGTGTTCTTTTCGTTGTGTAGTGTGTAGTTTGTATGTGGTGTGTATTTTATGTATTCGGTGTATCTGTTTAAGTCAGTAGTTGTTAAGCGATCCAGGACAACCTGGCGTGGTGGTGAGAAAATTTGCTTTTGAAATCGATTTCTCCAAGTTTTTCCTGTTGCCGATTTTCCCAACCTGCCCAGAGATAGGCTGGTGGGGAGGAGCAGGTGTGTGATGCTCGGTGAGATTGTTCACTGGTAGAGAAAAGCAAATCCACAGGTGCGAACAGTTTATTTCATGAGTTTTTAGCACATGGCGAGTTTTGAATTGAAAGCAGGCCTGGAGACATCTGGGCATGGAGCGGCCGGGGGAGGCCTGGTCTGCTTCTTGGTAGGAGGTGGGGGATGGGCCCCGCTTCCTACAGGGTTGTGGAGCGGCTGGGTGTCCAGCCTGCTCCTTGGTGGGAGGCTGGGGAGAGATTCCCACTTCCTACAGGTTTGTGGAGCAGCTGGGTGTCCAGCCTGCTCCTTGGTGGAGGCTGGGGAGAGATTCCCACTTCCTACAGGTTTGTGGAGCGGCTGGGTGCCCAGCCTGCTCCTTGGTGGGAAGCTGGGGAGAGATTCCCACTTCCTCCCGGTTTGTGGAGCGGCTGGGTGCCCAGCCTGCTCCTTGGTGGGAGGCGAGTGAGAACTCCTCGCTTCCTACAGGTCTGTGGAGAGGCTGGGTGTCCAGCCTGCTCCTTAGTGGGAGGCGAGGGAGAGAGAGATCCTCGCTTCCAGCAAGTTTTGTGGAACGGCCGAGAAAGCTCGGTTCGCACCATTGTAAGGGAAGGGGGAGAAGCCCCACTTTCTATGTTCCATCTGTAAAAAGTTTTTCCAAGATTTTAAGGCAAGGGCGACTCCCGGACTTCCGGGACGGCTCCGCGAGCAGGGCGGTCACTCCCCCGTGACAGAAGCGGGGCACCAGCCGCTCTGAGAGGGGCGGAGGTGATTCCTGCCAATGCCCTGGTCACGGCCGGGGGATGCGCGGGGGAGCGGTCCCAGGAAGCGAAACGGGACCGGGGCTGCCGCTGCGCTGCTTGCCGAGGACGGGCTCTGCATTAGGGAGCGGGGCCTGCGCCGCGCGGCTTCTAGGACCGGGCCGGATCACTCGCTGCTTCCTGGGCCCCGCGCCGGCACCGGCCGCAGAGGGGCCGGGAGTGTGAGATCTAAGAGCAGGAACGGCCCACGCACTTTCCAGTAAGGGCTTTGTTTTAGGCACACCCGAGAGCGTGTGAGGTCAGCAGCACGGGCCGAACGCGGGCGAGCCCGGGGGTGCCCCTGGGCGGGGGTGCCCGCATGCCGCGCCTCGTCCCAGGCCGTGCGAGTGGGACGAGCGCCTTTGTTGCTCTGGTTAAGCACTCAAAAGGAAACACCGAGCCGCAAAAGACAAGAAGCACCGTTTTATAGCTCCTCTGAAACCATGCTATAACCCTAAGTAAGCAGATCGTCCTGTATTCAATATCTTCGACAATGGTTTTACTGAGTTAAATTTGTAAAGACCTTCTCCTGTATCCTTGTGAGTAAAAAAGACCAAGGACTCTTTACTATTATGTAAAATAATCCTGAAACTGGAGAACTAGGGCAGTCAGCAACTGAAAATTGCTGCATCCAACCAGCAGCCAAGAATTGATACATCAAACAGTTGCATGCAACCCACTGTAAGTTTGTTCTGTGAAAATAGAAGACATGGACCCTATGCCATGCTACTGAAACTGGATAATGTTATTCTGAAAACGTTTGCTGTCAATCCTAGTATGTCTGTTCCGAGCACTAACTGATAATGTATTTAAGTCTGACTGTTTGCAGACCATTCCAGCAGAGCAGACCTGAAAGATGTGCCAGCCTGGGAGCTGTATGCAGATGAGAGGAGCTTCATGCGAGATGGCAAACAAAAGACAGGTTATGCAGTAACAACCACGAACCAGGTAACCATGAGAAAAGTGTTACCATCAAATGTGCCATCACAAAAAGCCGAACTGATTATATCAATGAAAGATCTAGAACTGAGCAAAGTCATCTAGAAGGAAGGAAGACTAGCAACTATTCAAGCCTAGAGACTGAGTCTATGTTGAATGAAGGGACAGTAATCTTACGAGCTAAGTCAAAAGAGTCATTCAAAGTCCTGACTACCCTCACCAAATCCAAAGCTGCTGGCAGAGAGCCTTGAAATCACTGCTCCAGAGTTAAGAAGACGTCTGCTCCATAGACAGCCAGAAAACAGAGACTGATACAAATTGAGATGATATGATTTAAACTGTTCTTTTGTACCTCTTTCTGTACAGTTGGTAACCGTGATTCAAATTTGGTCCTAAATTTGCATGTTTAACTCTAGTCCAATGTATCAAAAGCTCTTTCATAAGGACAACTTGTCAAAGTTGAGAATCTAGCCTGGTAAGTTTTGCCCCAAGATAAAGATTGGGCCTCGTGCCATGGAGCTGTGATTCCAAATGTAATGTTAATCATATTAGCGTCTGACAAAACAAATAGCTCTTAATTTCCTACTAGCCACAAAATCATTACCACTATTTTGTTTCTATGCAAATCTGAATGAAAAATTTTTTTAGAAATTTGGTTGAAATTTGAAAGCAAACTCAAATTCTACACCAAGTAACTCTCAAAAGAGCTTACTGGACCTTGAATATCTTCAGTACACACACTTCATGGTTACCAAACTGAACCTAGATAAAAGAAATGTTCATGGTAACTGTAGTTATAATTAGCATCTGTGTAAAACTAGTGGGATAGCCAGTTGTATAAACCAGAGGTATGATTGAATGCAGAGTAGAGACTAGACAAGACAGAGTCTTGTTAGTCTCTAAAAAAGGGGGGAATGATGCCGTTTGGTTTCTGCCTTTTTTCTTTTATATGTTCTCTGTACTCTCTGCCATATTTTTGTGGCTCTGTAGCCTACTATATTAATAGCTAGTTTTTCCAGTACCTTTCCATAGCCTTTCCCTAAGCAGAAAGACAAAACAAATTCAAGAGCTCCAAGCCCCAGGGGGTTGCAAGGCCCTGTCCTATCTCAGTTCTTCCTGGGAACCACGGCCGAGAACAACTCTGAGGTACTTTTTCATAAGCAGAGTGCAGCCAGTGCTGAGAGGGGGGCTCCAGGGAAGGGGCTGGACCTGAGGGGGAATTGAATCGCCACTTGTTCTCCTTATTGGTGCTCTTAATCAATTATGCTAATTTCCTAAAAGCTATAAATATGTACTCACCCCTGGAGGGGCTGTGCTTTTATGGACACCTTTCCATAACTTCTCCTGAAGACCTTCAAAATAAAGATCCCCTTTTATATTACCTCCTTGCTAAAATGATCTCGAGTTTCTTTTCCAGGCTGGGGGAAAAGGCAACAGTTATTTGGCTCACCCAGAAGGGACACGAGAACCTGGTACCCTTCCTCTGGACCGAAAACATCCTGCAAGGAATTCCTTTCTGACAGCAATCTAAAGAATTCCCTGCCACGGGCCTGAGGTCGAGACACCATGGTTCCAAGATCCCACAGGAGGTAGTCTAAAGGTGGTTCTTTTCGTTGTGTAGTGTGTAGTTTGTAGGTGTGTGTATTGTTTATGTATTGTGTATCTGTTTAAAGTCAGTAATTGTTAGCGATCCCAGGACAACCTGGCGTGGTGGTGAGAAAATTTGCTTTTGAAATCATTTCTCCAAGTTTTTCCTGTTGCCGATTTTCCAACCTGCCCCCGAGATCGGCTGGTGGGGAGGAGGCGGGTGTGTGATCTCGGCTGAGATTTTTCACTGGTAGAGAAAACCAAATCACAGTGCGAAAGTTTTTCATTTTAGCACTATGCGAGTTTGAATTGAAACGGCCTGAGGACATTGGCATGGAGCGCCGGGGAGGCCTGTCTGCTTCTTTAGGGGCGGATGGGCCCCGCTTTCCTACATGTTTGGGAGCGGCTGGGTGTCCAGCTCTCCTGGGAAGCTGGGAGAATTCCCACTTCCTCAGTTTGTGGAGCGGCTGGGTGCCCAGCCTGCTCCTTGGTGGGAGGCGAGTGAGAAATCCTCGCTTCCTACAGGTCTGTGGAGAGGCTGGGTGTCCAGCCTGCTCCTTATTGGGAGGCGAGGGAGAGATCCTCGCTTCCAGCAAGTTTTGTGGAACGGCCGAGAAAGCTCGGTTCGCACCATTGTAAGGGAAGGGGGAGAAGCCCCCACTTTCTATGTTCCATCTGTAAAAAGTTTTTCCAAGATTTTAAGGCAAGGGCGACTCCCGGACTTCCTGGACGGCTCCGCGAGCAGGGCGGTCACTCCCCCGAGACAGAAGCGGGGCACCAAGCCGCTCTAGAGGCGGAAGGTGATTCCTCCATTCCCTGGTCACTGCCGGGGATGCCGGGGACTCCCAGGAAGGAACCGACCGGGGCTGCCGCTGCGCTCTCGCCCTGCTCTGGCGGAGGCGGGGCCGCCGCTGCGCGGCCACGGCCCGGCTCACTCGCTGCTCCTGGGCCCCGCCCGCACCGGCCCAGAGCGGGCCGGGAGGGTGAGATCTAAGAGCAGGAACGGCCCTATCGCACTTTCCACAGTAACGAGCTGGTTTTAAGGACACCCGAGAGCCGCTGTGAGCAGCAGCACGGGCCGAGCGCGGGCGAGCCGGGGGTGCCCCTGGGCGGGGGTGCCCGCATGCCGCGCCCGTCCCCGGCCGTGCGAGGGCAGCTAGCGCTCTTTGTCTGCTCTGGTAAGCACTCAAAAGGGAAACACCGAGCCCAAAGAACAAGAAGCCGTTTTTAGGCTCCCTTAAACCGTGCTATAAGTAAGCAGAGTCCTGTGTTAACAAATATCTTAGAATGGTTTACTGAGTTAAATTTGTAAAAGACCTTCTCCTGTATCCTTGTGAGTAAAAAAGACCAAGGACTCTTTACTATTATGTAAAATAATCCTGAAACTGGAGAACTAGGGCAGTCAGAAACTGAAAATTGCTGCATCCAACCAGCAGCCAAGAATTGATACATCCAACAGTTGCATGCAAACCACTGTAAGTTTGTTCTGTGAACATAGAAGACATGGACCCTATGCCATGCTACTGAAACTGGATAATGTTATTCTGAAAACGTTTGCTGTCAATCCTACTATGTCTGTTCCCAGCACTAACTGATAATGTATTTAAGTCTGACTGTTTGCAGACCATGGAAGAAGCCTATTCCAGCAGAGCAGACCTGAAAGATGTGCCAGCCTGGGAGCTGTATGCAGATGAGAGCAGCTTCATGCGAGATGGCAAACAAAAGACAGGTTATGCAGTAACAACCACGAACCATGTAACCATGAGAAAATTGTTACCATCAAATGTACCATCACAAAAAGCTGAACTGATTATATCAATGAAAGATCTAGAACTGAGCAAAGTCATCTGAAGGAAAGGAAGACTTACAACTATTCAAGCCTAACTGAGTCAGTGAATGAAGGACAGTTAATCTTACGAGCTAAGATAAAAAGAGCATTGCAAGTCTGACTACCCTCACCATCCAAAGCTGCTGCAGAGAGCCCTTGAATTCACTGCTCCAAGTTAAGAAGCGTCCTCCATGACAGCAGAGAACAGGATACTTACCAAATTGAGATGATATGATTAAACTTTCTTTATGACCTCTTATACTGTACCAGTTGAACCGTGATTCAAATTGTCCTAAAAATGCATGTAAACTTAGTCCAAAATGTATCCAATAAGCTCTTCATTAGACAACTTGTCAAAGTTGGAAACTGCTGGTAAGTTTTGCCCCAAGATAAAGATTGGGCCTGTGCCCATGGAGCTGTGATTCCAAATGTAATGTTTAATCATATTAAAAGCTGTTGACAAAACAAAATAGCTCTTAATTTCCTACTAGCCACAAAATCATTAACACTAGTTGTTGTTCTTATGCAAATCTGAATGAAAAATTTTTTTAGAAATTTGGTTGAAATTTGAAAGCAAACTCAAATTCTACACAAAGTAACTCTCAAAAGAGCTTACTGAACCTTGAATATCTTCAGTACACTCACTTCATGGTTACCAAACTGAACCTAGATAGAAGAAATGTTCATAGTAACGGTAGTTATAATTAGCATCTGTGTAACAACTAGTGGGATAGCCAGTTGTATAAACCAGAGGTATGGTTGAATGCAGAGTAGAGACTAGACAAGACAGAGTCTTGTTAGTCTCTAAAAAAGGGGGGAATGATGCCGTTGGTTTCTGCCTTTTTTCTTTTATATGTTCTCTGTACTCTCTGCACATATTTTTGTGGCTCTGTAGCCTACTATATTAATAGCTAGTTTTTTCAGTACCTTTCCATAGCCTTTCCCTAAGCAGAAAGACAAAACAAATTCCAGAGCTCCAAGCCCCAGGGGGTTGCAAGGCCCTGTCCTATCTCAGTTCTTCCTGGGAACCAAGGCCGAGAACAACTCTGAGGTACATTTTCATAAGCAGAGTGCAGCCAGTGCTGAGAGGGGGGCTCCAGGGAAGGGGCTTGACCTGAGGGGGAATTGAATCGCCACTTGTTCTCCTTATTGGTGCTCTTAATCAATTATGCTAATTTCCTAAAAGCTATAAATATGTACTCACCCCTGGAGGGGCTGGGCTTTTATGGACACCTTTCCATAACTGCTCCTGAAGACCTTCAAAATAAAGATCCCCCTTTATATTACCTCCTTGCTAAAATGATCTCGAGTTTCTTTTCCAGGCTGGGGGAAAAGGCAACACCGGACGCCACCTGAAATGCCGCATGGATCAAGATCCTTCCCAGACCCAAGCTGCCATCAGCTAGAACTCTGGCTGCAATTGTAGGGCTAAATGCCTCCTAAAACTGGCATCATGCATCTGGGGGACTGAGTTTTCTTTCACATGGAAATGCGCCATTGTTTGCATCGAAGGCCACATATCTGGGAGTTGACAGCCGCATGCTGAAATTCCGCATGGATTAAGATTCCTCGCAGACCCAAGCTGCCACCAACAAGGACCCTGGCTGCCTTGGTAGGGCCAAAACCCTCCTCCAAACTGACATCAAGAAACTGGGGGGCAGAGTTCTCTTTCTCAGAGAAAAGGGACACTTTTTGTATCCCGGCCCGAAGGCACTGTTCTCCCTGCTGCCTCCTGAAATTTCTCATAGATCAAGATTATTCGCTGACGCAGATGCCATTCAACCAGACTCTGGTGCATTTGATAGGGCAAAACCCCACCAAACCGACATCAATGAATCTGGGGGCCTAAGTTTTCTTTCACGTGGAAAAGTGCCATCATTTGTATCGTAGCCCCATGTCTGGGAATCAACTGCCGTCTCTTAAAATTCCGCATGGAGCAAGATCCCTCACAGACCCAAGCTACCACCGCGAAGAACCCTGGCTGCCCTTGCAGGGCCAAAACCCTCCTCCAAACTGACATCAAGAAACTGGGGGGCAGACTTCTCTTTCTCAGAGAAAAGGGACACTTTTTGTGTCCCGGCCCTAAGGCACTCTGCGCCCGGACGCCACCTGAAATTCCGTATGGATCAAGATCCTTCCCAGACCCAAGCTGCCATCAACTAGAACTCTGGCTGCAATTGTAGGGCTAAATGCCTCCTAAAAACTGGCATCATGGATCTGGGGGACTGAGTTTTCTTTCACATGGAAATGCTCCCTTGTTTGCATCGAAGGCCCCATGTCTGGGAGTTGACTGCCGCATGCTGAAATTCCGCACAGATTAAGATCCCTCGCAGACCCAAGCTGCCACCAAAAAGTACCCTGGCTGCCCTTGCAGGGCCAAAACCCTCCTCCAAACTGACATCAAGAAACTGGGGGGCAGAGTTCTCTTTCTCAGAGAAAAGGGACACTTTTTGTGTCCCGGCCCTAAGGCACTGTGCTCCCGGTGATGCCGTTTGGTTTCTGCCTTTTTTCTTTTATATGTTCTCTGTACTCTCTGCACATATTTTTGTGGCTCTGTAGCCTACTATATTAATAGCTAGTTTTTCCAGTACCTTTCCATAGCCTTTCCCTAAGCAGAAAGACAAAACAAATTCCAGAGCTCCAAGCCCCAGGGGGTTGCAAGGCCCTGTCCTATCTCAGTTCTTCCTGGGAACCAAGGCCGAGAACAACTCTGAGGTACATTTTCATAAGCAGAGTGCAGCCAGTGCTGAGAGGGGGGCTCCAGGGAAGGGGCTGGACCTGAGGGGAATTGAATCGCCACTTGTTCTCCTTATTGGTGCTCTTAATTATGCTAATTTCCTAAAAGCTATAAATATGTACTCACCCCTGGAGGGGCTGGGCTTTTATGGACACCTTTCCATAACTGCTCCTGAAGACCTTCAAAATAAAGATCCCCTTTTATATTACCTCCTTGCTAAAATGATCTCGAGTTTCTTTTCCAGGCTGGGGGAAAAGGCAACAGTTATTTGGCACACCCAGAAGGGACACGAGAACCTGGTACCCTTCCTCTGGACCGAAAACATCCTGCAAGGAATTCCTTTCTGACAGCAATCTAAAGAATTCCCTGCCACGGGCCTGAGGTCGAGACACCATGGTTCCAAGATCCCACAGGAGGTAGTATAAAGGTGGTTCTTTTCGTTGTGTAGTGTGTAGTTTGTATGTGTGTGTATTGTTTATGTATTGTGTATCTGTTTAAAGTCAGTAATTGTTAGCGATCCCAGGACAACCTGGCGTGGTGGTGAGAAAATTTGCTTTTGAAATCATTTCTCCAAGTTTTTCTTGTTGCCGATTTTCCAACCTGCCCCAGAGATCGGCTGGTGGGGAGGAGGCGGGTGTGTGATCTTGGCTGAGATTGTTCACTGGTAGAGAAAAGCAAATCACAGTGCGAAAGTTTATTTCATGTTTAGCACATGCGAGTTTTGAATTGAAAGCTGGCCTGGAGACATCTGGGCATGGAGCGGCCGGGGGAGGCCTGGTCTGCTTCTTGGTAGGAGGTGGGGGATGGGCCCCGCTTCCTACAGGTTTGTGGAGCGGCTGGGTGTTCCAGCCTGCTCCTTGGTGGGAGGCTGGGGAGAGATTCCCACTTCCTACAGGTTTGTGGAGCGGCTGGGTGTCCAGCCTGCTCCTTGGTGGGAGGCTGGGGAGAGATTCCCACTTCCTACAGGTTTGTGGAGCGGCTGGGTGCCCAGCCTGCTCCTTGGTGGGAAGCTGGGGAGAGATTCCTACTTCCTACAGGTTTGTGGAGCGGCTGGGTGCCCAGCCTGCTCCTTGGTGGGCGAGTAGATCCCCACCTCTATTAGGAGCCAGGAGCGCCAGTGCCCAGCTCTGCTCCTGGTGGGAGGCGAGTGAGAAATCCCCGCCTTCCTACAGGTCTGTGGAGAGGCTGGGTGTCCAGCCTGCTCCTCAGTGGGAGGCGAGGGAGAGATCCTCGCTTCCAGCAAGTTTTGTGGAACGGCCGAGAAAGCTCGGTTCGCACCATTGTAAGGGAAGGGGGAGAAGCCCCCACTTTCTATGTTCCATCTGTAAAAAGTTTTTCCAAGATTTTAAGGTAAGGGCGACTCCCGGACTTCCGGGACGGCTCCGCGAGCAGGGCGGTCACTCCCCCGTGACAGAAGCGGGGCACCAGCCGCTCTGAGAGGGGCGGAGGTGATTCCCGCCATTGCCCTGGTCACGGCCGGGGGATGCGCGGGGGAGCGGTCCCAGGAAGCGAACCGGCACCGGGGCTGCCGCTGCGCTGCTTCGCCTCTGTCATGGGAGGGCGGGGCCGCGCCAAGAGGCTGCCACGCCCGACTCACCTCGCTGCCCTGGCCCTCGCCTGGCACCGGGCTGGGCCCAGAGCGGCCGGAGTGTGAGATCTAAGAGCAGGAACGGCCCCATCGCACTTTCCACAGTAACGAGCTTGTTTTAAGGACACCCGAGAGCCGCTGTGAGCAGCAGCACGGGCCGAGCGCGGGCGAGCCGGGGGTGCCCCTGGGCGGGGGTGCCCGCATGCCGCGCCCGTCCCCGGCCGTGCGAGGGCAGCGAGCGCTCTTTGTCGGCTCTGGTAAGCACTCAAAAGGGAAACACCGAGCCCAAAGAATAAGAAGCCGTTTTTAGGCTCCCTTAAACCATGCTATAAGTAAGCAGAGTCCTGTGTTAACAAATATCTTAGAATGGTTTACTGAGTTAAATTTGTAAAAGACCTTCTCCTGTATCCTTGTGAGTAAAAAAGACCAAGGACTCTTTACTATTATGTAAAATAATCCTGAAACTGGAGAACTAGGGCAGTCAGCACCGGAAAATTGCTGCATCCAACCAGCAGCCAAGAATTGATACATCCAACAGTTGCATGCAACCCACTGTAAGTTTGTTCTGTGAACATAGAAGACATGGACCCCATGCCATGCTACTGAAACTGGATAATGTTATTCTGAAAACGTTTGCTGTCAATCCTAGTATGTCTGTTCCCAGCACTAACTGATAATGTATTTAAGTCTGACTGTTTGCAGACCATGGAAGAAGCCTATTCTAGCAGAGCAGACCTGAAAGATGTGCCAGCCTGGGAGCTGTATGCAGATGAGAGCAGCTTCATGCGAGATGGCAAACAAAAGACAGGTTATGCAGTAACAACCACTAACCAGGTAACCATGAGAAAAGTGTTACCATCAAATGTGCCATCACAAAAAGCTGAACTGATTATATCAATGAAAGATCTAGAACTGAGCAAAGTCATCTAGAAGGAAGGAAGACTAGCAACTCTTCAAGCCTAGAGACTGAGTCTATGTTGAATGAAGGGACAGTAATCTTACGAGCTAAGTAAAAAGAGTCATTCCAAGTCCTGACTACCCTCACCAAATGCAAAGCTGCTGGCAGAGAGCCTTGAATTCACTGCTCCAGAGTTAAGAAGACGTCTGCTCCCTAGACAGCCAGAAAACAGAGACTGATACAAATTGAGATGATATGATTTAAACTGTTCTTTTGTACCTCTTATCTGTACAGTTGGTAACCGTGATTCAAATTTGGTCCTAAAATTTGCATGTAACTCTAGTCCAAAATGTATCCAAAAGCTCTTCATAAGGACAACTTGTCAAAGCTGAGAATCTGGCCTGGTAAGTTTTGCCCCAAGATAAAGATTGGGCCTGTGCCCATGGAGCTGTGATTCCAAATGTCATGTTTAATCATATTAAAGGCTGCTGACAAAACAAAATAGCTCTTAATTTCCTACTAGCCACAAAATCATTAACACTAGTTGTTGTTCTTATGCAAATCTGAATGAAAAATTTTTTTAGAAATTTGGTTGAAATTTGAAAGCAAACTCAAATTCTACACCAAGTAACTCTCAAAAGAGCTTACTGAGCCTTGAATATCTTCAGTACACTCACTTCATGGTTACCAAACTGAACCTAGATAAAAGAAATGTTCATAGTAACTGTAGTTATAATTAGCATCTGTGCAACAACTAGTGGGATAGCCAGTTGTATAAACCAGAGGTATGGTTGAATGCAGAGTAGAGACTAGACAAGACAGAGTCTTGTTAGTCTCTAAAAAAGGGGGGAATGATGCCGTTTGGTTTCTGCCTTTTTTCTTTTATATGTTCTCTGTACCCTCTGCCCATATTTTTGTGGCTCTGTAGCCTACTATATTAATAGCTAGTTTTTCCAGTACCTTTCCATAGCCTTTCCCTAAGCAGAAAGACAAAACAAATTCCAGAGCTCCAAGCCCCAGGGGGTTGCAAGGCCCCGTCCTATCTCAGTTCTTCCTGGGAACCAAGGCCGAGAACAACCTGGAGGTACATTTTCATAAGCAGAGTGCAGCCAGTGTTGAGAGGGGGGCTCCAGGGAAGGGGCTGGACCTGAGGGGGAATTGAATCGCCACTTGTTCTCCCTTATTGCCTTAATCAATTATGCTAATTTCCTAAAAGCTATAAATATGTACTCACCCCTGGAGGGGCTGGGCTTTTATGGACACCTTCCCATAACTGCTCCTGAAGACCTTCAAAATAAAGATCCCCTTTTATATTACCTCCTTGCTAAAATGATCTCGAGTTTCTTTCCAGGCTGGGGGAAAAGGCAACACCGGACGCCACCTGAAATGCCGCATGGATCAAGATCCTTCCCAGACCCAAGCTGCCATCAACTAGAAATCTGGCTGCAATTGTAGGGCTAAATGCCTCCTAAAAACTGGCATCATGCATCTGGGGGACTGAGTTTTCTTTCACTTTCAAATGCGCTATTGTTTGCATCAAGGCCACATATCTGGGAGTTGATAGCCTCATGCTGAAATTCCGCATGGGATTAAGATTCCCTCGCAGACCCAAGCTGCCACCGACAAGGACCCTGGCTGCCCTTGCAGGGCCAAAACCCTCCTCCAAACTGACATCAAGAAAGTGGGGGGCAGAGTTCTCTTTCTCAGAGAAAAGGGACACTTTTTGTAACCCGGCCCTCAGGCACTGTTCTCCCTGCTGCCTGCTGAAATTCCGCATGGTTTAAGATTCCTCGCAGACCCAAGCTACCACCGACAAGGACCCTGGCTGCCCTTGCAGGGCCAAAACCCTCCTCCAAACTGACATCAAGAAAGTGGGAGGCAGAGTTCTCTTTCTCAGAGTAAAGGGACACATTTTGTGTCCC
>JAVTVJ010005781.1:0-13996 GCA_034509425.1 Eopsaltria australis
TCAGGATGGGATTCGGGGTCGGATCCATGGGATGTGATCCGGGATGTGATCCGGGATGGGATTCGGGGTCGGATCCATGGGATGTGATCCGGGATGGGGTTCGGGATGGGATTCGGGGTCGGATCCATGGGATGTGATCCGGGATGGGATTCGGGGTCAGATCCATGGGATGTGGTCCGAGTGTTCCCGTTCCCGCAGATGCTCTCCACGGTGCTGAACATCATCATCTTCGAGGACTGCAGGAACCAATGGTCCATGTCCCGGCCCCTGCTCGGCCTCATCCTGCTCAACGAGAAGGTGCCGGACAGCCCGGATCCCGGATCCCGGATCCCGTGGGATTCCCCGGCCCAAATCCCGAATCCTGGATCCCATGGGATTCCCTGGCCCAAATCCCAAATCCCGGATCTCATGGGATTCCCTGGCCCAAATCCCAAATCCCGGATCCCGTGGGATTCCCTGGCCCAAATCCCAAATCCCAAATCCCATGGGATTCCCTGGCCCAAATCCCAAATCCCGGATCCCATGGGATTCCCTGGCCCAAATCCCAAATCCCAGATCCCATGGGATTCCCTGGCCCAAATCCCAAATCCTGGATCCCGTGGGATTCCCTGGCCCAAATCCCAAATCCTGGATCCCATGGGATTCCCTGGCCCAAATCCCAAATCCCAGATCCCATGGGATTCCCTGGCCCAAATCCCAAATCCTGGATCCCATGGGATTCCCTGGCCCAAATCCCAAATCCTGGATCCCATGGGATTCCCTGGCCCAAATCCCGGATCCCATGGGATTCCCTGGCCCAAATCCCGAATCCCGGATCCCATGGGATTCCCTGGCCCAAATCCCAAATCCCAGAGCCCACAGGAATCAAACCTTCCCTGGCCCAAATCCCACAGGAATGAAACCTCCCAATCCCAAATCCCAGAGCCCGCGGGAATCAAACCTTCCTGGCCCAAATCCCAAATCCCATGGGAATCAAACCTTCCTGGCCCAAATCCCAAATCCTGTGGGAATGAAACTTTCCCTATCCCAAATCCCAAATCCCGTAGGAATTAACTCCTCCCTGGCCCAAATCCCACAGGAATTGTTCCCAAATCCTGTGAGAATTGACTCCTCCCTGTCCCACATCCCAAATCCCAAATCCCATGGGAATTTTCCCCAAATCCCACAGGAATTTCTCCCAAATCCTGTGGGAATTTTTGCTGGGAATCTTTCCCCAAATCCTTTGGGATTTAACCCCTTCCTCTCCTGTTTTTCCCAGTACTTCTCGGACCTGTGTGGCAGCATCGTGAGCAGCCAGCCCTGTATTCCCAATCCCAAATCCCATGGAATTAACACCAAATCCCGTGGGAATTTTTCCCAGGAATTTTTTCCCAAATCCCATGGATTTAACCCCTTCCTTTCCTTTGTTCCCAGTATTTTTCAGACCTGCGTGAAGAGCCAGCCCTGTTCCCCAAATCCCATGGAATTAACCCCAAATCCTGGGGGAATTTTTTCCCAGGAATTTTTTACCGAATCCCATGGGAATTTTTCCCAGGAATTTTTCCTGAATCCCATGGATTTAACCCCTTCCTCTCCTGTTTTTCCCAGTACTTCTCGGACCTGCGGGGCAGCATCGTGAGCAGCCAGCCCTGTATTCCCAAATCCCAAATCCCATGGAATTAACCCCAAATAAATGTGGGATTTTTTCCCAAATCCCATGGGAATTTTTGCCGGGAATTTTTCCCGAATCCTTTGGGATTTAACCCCTTCCTCTCCTGTTTTTCCCAGTACTTCTCGGACCTGCGGGGCAGCATCGTGAGCAGCCAGCCCTGTATTCCCAAATCCCATGGAATTAACCCCAAATCCTGGGGGAATTTTTCCCCAAATCCCATGGGGATTTTTGCTGGGATTTTTTCCCGAACCCCGTGGGAGTTTTTCCTGGGAATTTTTCCCGAATCCCATGGATTTAACCCCTTCCTCTCCTGTTTTTCCCAGTACTTCTCAGACCAGCAGGGCAGCATCGTGAGCAGCCAGCCCTGTATTCCCAATCCCAAATCCCATGGAATTAACCCCAAATCCTGGGGGAATTTTTCCCCGAATCCCATGGGAGTTTTTCCTGGGAATTTTTCCCGAATCCTTTGGGATTTAACCCCTTGCTGTCCTGTTTTTCCCAGTACTTCTCGGACCTGCGGGGCAGCATCGTGAACAGCCAGCCCCCCGAGAAGCAGCAGGCCATGCACCTGTGCTTCGAGAACCTCATGGAGGGCATCGAGCGCAACCTCCTCACCAAGAACCGCGACAGGTGCGGGGATACCGGGAACACCGGGAATTACTGGGAATACCGGGAATTACTGGGAATACTGGGAATACCGGGAATACCGGGAATACCGGGAATTATCAGGGATTGCCGGGAATTACTGGGGATTGGGAACAACGGGAATACCAGGAATTACTGGGAACAGCGGGAATACCGGGAACAGCGGGAATACCGAGAATTACCGGGGATTGGGAACAGCAGGAATACCGGGGATTGGGAACAGTGGGAATACTGGGAATTACTGGGAACAGCGGGAATACCGGGAACAGCGGGAATACCGGGAACAGTGGGAATACCAGGAATTACTGGGAACAGCGGGAACAGCGGGAATACCGGGAACAGCGGGATTACTGGGAACAGTGGGAATAGCGGGAACAGCGGGAACGGCGGGAATACCAGGAATACCAGGAATTACTGGGGATTGGGAACAGCAGGAATACCGGGAACAGTGGGAATACTGGGAATTACCGGGGATTGGGAACAGTGGGAATACCAGGGATTACCAGGGATTACCGGGAATTACTGGGGATTGGGAACAACGGGAATACCAGGAATTACTGGGCACCGGGAGCAGTGGGAATACCGGGAATTACCGGGGATTGGGAACAGTGGGAATACTGGGAATTACCGGGAATTCTGGGGATTGGGAATACCGGGAATTACCAGGAATAATTGGGGATTGGGAACAGTGGGAACACCGGGAATTACCGGGAATTCTGGGCACCGGGAACAGCGGGAACTACTGGGAATTCTGGGGATTTGGAAGAGCGGGAATACCAGGAATTACTGGGAATTACCAGGAATTACCGGGGATTGGGAACAGTGGGAATACTGGGAATTACCAGGGATTCTGGGCACCGGGAACAGCGGGAATTACTGGGAATTACTGGGGGGATGGAGATCAGGAAAATTGGGAATTCCCGGGGGATGGGGATTGGGAATGGGGGGACTCCAACTTGGGAATTCCCCTGGGACTGGAGCTCGGGTCCACATTGAGCCTCCAAGCTGAGGAATTCCATGGAATGATAGAATGGTGGAATGATTGCTGGAACTCTGGAATTCCAGAATGATTGCTGGAACTCTGGAATCCTGGAATCCTGGAATCGTGAATGGTGGAATGATTGCTGGAATCCTGGAATCCTGGAAATCTGGATTGATGAATGGTGGAATGATTGCTGGAACTCTGGAATTCCGGAATGATTGCTGGCATTCTGGAATTGTGGAATTCTGGATTCCTGGAATGGTGAATGGTGGAATGATTGTTGGAACTCTGGAATTCCAGAATGATTGATGGAATTCTGGAATCCTGGAATCCTGGAATCCTGGAATTCTGGATTGATGAATGGCGGAATGATTGATGGAAATCTGGAGTTCCGGAATGATTGCTGGAACTCTGGAATCCTGGAATTCTGGGTTCCTGGAATGGTGAATGGTGGAATGATTGCTGGAATTCCGGAATGATTGCTGGAAATCTGGAATTCTGGAATTCTTGAATCCTGGATTGATGAATGGTGGAATGATTGATGGAACTCTGGAGTTCCAGAATGATTCCTGGAATTCTGGAGTCTTGGAAATTCTGGATTCCTGGAATGATGAATGGTGGAATGGCTGCTGGAATTCCGGAATGATTGCTGGAACTCTGGAATCCTGGAATTCTGGATTCCTGGAATGGTGAATGGCGGAATGATTGCTGGAATCCTGGAATCCTGGAATTCCGGAATTCTGGATTCCTGGACTGGTGAATGGTGGAATGGCTGCCGGAGTTCCGGAATTCCGGGCCGGCTGCTGGAATTCTGGACGCCCCTCGCTGTCCCCAGGTTCACCCAGAATCTCTCCGCGTTCCGGCGCGAGGTCAACGACTCCATGAAGAACTCGAGCTACGGCGTCAACAGCAACGACATGATGAGCTGACCCCGAACCGGGACCCCGAACTGGGACCCCGAACTGGGACCCCAAACTGGGACCCCCAAAATCCTCCCTGGGGGGCTCTCCCAAACCAGGAATCCCCCAAATCGTCCCTGGGGGATCCCCCAAACCGGGATCCCCCAGAACCCCTGGGGACCCCAAACCAGGACCCCAAAATCCTCCCTGGGGGATCCCCAACCCAGGGAACCAACCCAGGACCCCCCCCAAAATCCCACTGGGGGGATCCCCCAAACCAGGGCTCACCAAAATCCCCCCTGGAGGATCCCCCAGGACACCCCAGAATCCCCCAGGGGGATCTCCCAGGGGAGGAACCGACCCAGGACCCCCCAAAATCCCCCTGGAGGATCCCCAGGGCCCCCCAAAATCCTCCCTGGGGGGATCCCCAACCCTGGGAGCCCCAAAATCCCACTGGGGACCCCCCAAAATCCCCCCTGGAGGATCCCCAACCGTGGGAGCCTCAAAATCCCCCCTGGAAGATCCCCCAGGATCCCCCAAAATCCCCCAGGGGGATCCCCCAGGGGAGGAACCGACCCAGGACCCCCCAGGATCCTTTTGGGGGATCCCCCAGGGAAGGAACCGACCCAGGACCCCCCAAAATCCCCCCTGGAGGATCCCCCAGGACCCCCCAAAATCCCCCAGGGGGATCCCCAAAACCAGGGACCCCCAAAATCCTCCCTGGGGGGATCCCCAACCCTGGGAGTCCCAAAATCCCACTGGGGGGATCTCCCAGGGGAGGAATCAACCCAGGACCCCCCAAAATCCCCTGGGGATCCCCAAAATTCCCCTGGAGGATCCCCAGGGCCCCCAAAATCCCCCAGGGGATCCCCCAGGGAGGAAACCAACCCAGGACCCCCCAAAATCCCCCCTGGAGGATTCCCAAAATCCCCCCTGAGAGGATCCCCAGGACCCCCAAAATCCCCCAGGGGGGTCCCCCAGGGGAAACCGACCCAGGACCCCAAAATTCCCCCAGGGGGATCCCCAAAACCAGGGACCCCCAAAATCCCCCAGGGGGATACCCCAGGGGAGGAACCGACCCAGGACCCCCCAAAATTCCTCTTGGAGGATCCCCAGGACCCCCCAAAATTTCCCCAGGGAAGGAACCGACCCAGGGCCCCCCAGGATCCTTTTGGGGGATCCCCCAGGGAAGGAACCGACCCAGGACCCCCCAAAATCCCCCAGGGGGATCCCCCAGGGGAGGAACCGACCCAGGCCCCCCCAGGATCCCCGGGGAGGGGGAGCAGCCCCTGGGGCTCACCTGGGCAGGTGTTCCCGTTCTCCCGGGAATCCGGGTGCAGGAATTCCCAGTTTTTCCGTGTCCCCGTCTCTGTGTCCCTGGCTGGAATGTGGAGCCAGCGCCGTTGCTGCAAAAGAGGAGAAAAAAAAAAACCCACAAAAAAAATGACGGAAAAATGACAAAAAAATGACAAAAAAATGACAAAAAAATGACAAAAAAATGACAAAAAAAAAAAAAAGCGCCTGCCTTGTATAAAAAAAGTGAAAAAAAAATGTACATTTTTTCATAATGTTTTGGAGCAAGGTTTATATTGAGTTTCAGAAAAATATGAGGTGATTAAGAAAAAAAAAAAATAAAGATTAAAAAAAAAAAATTTAAAAGTGGAAAAAAAAAAGTTTTAAAAAAAAGAGGGGAAAAAAATTTTCAAAAATGGTAAAAAATGAAAAAAAAAATAAGAAAAAAGGTGGAAAAATTAAAGAAAAAAAAAGATGGAGAAAATGTGAAGAAAATTAAAAAGATGGAGGAAAGTTTTAAGAAGTGAAGAAAAAAAGATGAAGAGAAAATTAAGAAAAGAATTTTTGAAAATGAAGAAAAAAAAATTCAAAACAACCCAAAAAAATTCAAAAAAAAAAATTCAAAAAAAAAATCGAAAAAATTCCAAAAAAAAAAATTTAAAATGAAAAAAAAGAATTTCAAAAAAAAATTTAAAAAAGAAAGAAAAAAAAAAGAAAAAAAATTTTAAAAAGAAAGAAAAAAAAATTTAAAAAAAATTTTAAAAAGAAAAAAAAAAATTGCTGGGAAGAAAAAAAAGTCACAAAAATCACGAAAAAAAATCACTTAAAAAAAAAAACACACAAAAAAAAATTCAAAATTATTAAAAAACCACAAAAAAAATTCAAAATGATTTAAAAAAAACCACAAAAAAATTTCAAAATTATTAAAAAAACCACAAAAAAAATTCAAAATTATTAAAAAACCACAAAAAAAATTCAAAATTATTAAAAAAAACCACAAAAAAATTCAAAATTATTTTAAAAAACACAAAAAAAAAATCAAAATGCTAAAAAAACAAAAAAACAAAAAAAAAATAGACTCCCAAGTGTGATTGAAATTTTTACAGAGCACCCAGTGCTGGTGTGAGGGTTGTGAATGCGAGTGAGGAAAGCGTGGCCTGAAGCTTCACTGGGCGAGGGGGCGGCCGTGTGAACGTGCACAGATTCATTTATTTACTGAGCAGCTGTAGAGAGAAGAAACAAAAATCAAAAAACCAAAAAAAACTCAAAAAAAAATTAAATAAAACCACAAAAAAAAAATCCTTTAAAAAAATAAAAAAAAACCCACAAAAAATCCTTAAAAAAAAGAAAAAATCCCCAAAAAAAAAATCACAAAAAACAACAAAAAAAATTGCGTTGTAAAATTCCAAATGTATATTTTTTCTTATTCATTTTTCCCCCTCCTCCCCTCTCTCTCTCTCTCTCTCTTTTTGTCTGGAGATAAAAAATTCCCGAATTCCCGGTGCCGGGAATCGAAGCCATGCCGTGACCCCTCCGTTCCGTTCGTGCTTGCTCGTGGGTGTCCCTGCTCCTGCCCCTCCCCTCTGCAGCATTTCCCTCCTTTTCCTCCCCTTTTCCCCATTTTTCCCGGTTTTTTTCCTGATTTTCTCCCATTTTTCCCCTTTTTTTCCTGATTTTTTTCCCATTTTTCCCCTCTTTTTTTCCTGATTTTTTTTTTCCTTATTTTTTCCCCATTTTTCCCATTTTTTCCTGGGTTTTCTCCTTCTTTGCCACCCCTTTTCCTCCCATTTTTCCCTCCTTTTCCTCCCATTTTTTCCCTTTTTTTCCCCATCCTTTTCCACCTTTTTCCCCCATTTTTTTCCTATTTTCCCCCTTTTTTCCTGATATTTTCCCCCTTTTTTTCCCATTTTTTCCTGGGTTTTCTCCTTCTTTGCCACCCCTTTTCCTCCCTTTTTTTCCCTCCTTTTCCTCCCCCCTTTTCCCATTTTCCCCTTTTTTTCCTGATTTTTTTCCCATTTTTTCCCGTTTTTTTCCCATTTTTTTCCTGGTTTTTCTCCTTCTTTGCCACCCCTTCTCCTCCCATTTTTTCCCTTTTTTTCCCCTCCTTTTCCTCCCTTTTTTGCCCATCTTTCCCCTCCTTTTCCTCCCCTTTTCCCCTTTTTCCCCTTTTTTTCCTGATTTTTTTTTCCTTATTTTTTCCCCATTTTTCCCATTTTTTCCTGGTTTTACTCCTTCTTTGCCACCCCTTCTCCTCCCATTTTTTCCCTCCTTTTCCTCCCTTTTTTCCCCATCCGTTTTGCTCCCCTTTTCCCCCATTTTCCCATTTTTCCCTGTTTTTTCTTGATTTTTTTCCCATTTTTTCCCATTTTTTCCCGTTTTTTTCCTGGTTTTTCTCCTTCTTTGCCACCCCTTTTCCTCCCATTTTTTTCCCTTTTTTTCCCATCCTTTCCCTCCCCTTTTCTCCCCTTTCCCCATTTTTCCCTCTTTTTTCCTGATTTTTTCCCATTTTTCCCTTTTTTCCTGATCTTTTCCCCATTTTTTTCCCGTTTTTTCCTGGTTTTTCTCCTTCTTTGCCACCCCTTTTCCTCCCTTTTTTCCCCTCCTTTTCCTCCCTTTTTTGCCCATCTTTCCCCTTCTTTTCCTCCCCTTTTCCCCCCTTTTCCCATTTTTCCCTGTTTTTTCCTGATTTTTTCCCATTTTTTCCCTTTTTTTCCTGATTTTTTCCCCATTTTTCCCATTTTTTTCCCTTTTTTTCCTGGTTTTTCTCCTTCTTTGCCACGCCTTTTCCTCCTTTTTTTTCCCTCCTTTTCCTCCCCTTTTCCTCCCCTTTTCCCCCCTTTTCCCATTTTTCCCTGTTTTTTCCTGATTTTTTCCTGATTTTTTTCCCATTTTTCCCCTTTTTTTCCTGATCTTTTTCCTGGTTTTTCTCCTTCTTTGCCACCCCTTTTCCTCCCATTTTTTCCCTTTTTTTCCCTCCTTTTCCTCCCCTTTTTGCCCCCTTTTTCCCATTTTCCCACTTTTTTTCCTGATATTTTCCCCATTTTTTCCTGGGTTTTCTCCTTCTTTGCCACCCCTTCTCCTCCCATTTTTTCCCTCCTTTTCCTCCCTTTTTTCTCCATCCTTTTTCCTCCCCTTTTCCCCCCTTTTCCCATTTTTCCCTGTTTTTTCCTGATTTTTCCCCGTTTTTTACTGATTTTTCCTGTTTTTTCTCCTTCTTTGCCACCCCTTTTCCTCCCTTTTTTCCCCTCCTTTTCCTCCCTTTTTTGCCCATCTTTCCCCTTCTTTTCCTCCCCTTTTCCCCCCTTTTC
The DNA here is from genome assembly GCA_034509425.1 of Eopsaltria australis. Classification (NCBI taxonomy): domain Eukaryota; kingdom Metazoa; phylum Chordata; class Aves; order Passeriformes; family Petroicidae; genus Eopsaltria; species Eopsaltria australis. Next base: position 8,779 of record JAVTVJ010005781.1, read on the forward strand.
CCATTTTTCCCTGTTTTTTCCTGATTTTTTCCCATTTTTCCCCTTTTTTTCCTGATTTTTTTCCCCATTTTTCCCATTTTTTTCCCATTTTTTTCCTGGTTTTTCTCCTTCTTTGCCACTCCTTTTCCTCCCATTTTTTCCCTTTTTTTCCCCTCTTTTTCCACCCTTTTTTCCCATTTTCCCCGTTTTTCCCAGTTCTCTCCCATTTTTCCACTTTTCCCCTTTTTTCCTGTTTTTCCCTCCTTTTCCTCTCCTTTTTTCCTGTCTCTTCCTATTTTTTCCATTTTTTCCATCCTATTTCCATTTTTTCCCATTTTTTCCCATTTCCCCCCACCTTTTCCTCCCCTTTTTGCCCATTTTTCCCGGGTTTTCCCAATTTTTCCCATTTCCCCCCATTTTTTCCCCTTTTTTCCCATTTCCCCCCAACTTTTCCTCCCCTTTTTTTCCATCTTTCCCTTTTTTCCACCCTTTTCCACCCTTTTTCACCCATTTTTTCAATTTTTTCCATTATTTCCTCTCCTTTTTCTCCCCTTTTTTCCCGTTTTTCCCCTTTTTTCCCATTTCCCCCCTTTTTCCCATTTTTCCCATTTTCCTCCCATTTTTTCCCATTTTTCCCCTCTTTTCCCTCCCCTCTTCCCCCATTTCTTCCCCTTTTTTTCCCATTTTTCCCCTTTTTTCCCCTTCTTTTCCTCTCCTTTTTTCCCATTTTTCACCTCCTTTTCCTCCCATTTTCCCCCCATTTTTCCTGGTTTTTTCCCCTCCTTTTCCTCTCCTTTTTTCCCATTTTTTCCCATTTCCCCCCTTTTTTCCCGTTTTTCCCATTTTCCTCCCATTTTTCCCATTTTTCCCCTCTTTTCCCTCCCCTTTTCCCCCATTTCTTCCCCTTTTTTTCCCATTTTTCCCTCCTTTTCCCCTCCTTTTTTCCCATTTTTTCCCTTTTTCCCCTTTTTTCCCATTTTTTCCTTTTTTCCCATTTTTTTTCCATTTTTCCCATTTTTCCCATTTCCCCCCTCCTTTTCCCCTCCTTTTTTCCCCATTTTTTCCCATTTTTTCCTTTTTTCCCATTTTTTTTCCATTTTTCCTATTTTTTCCCATTTCCCCCCTCCTTTTCCCCTCCTTTTTTCCCGTTTTTTCCCCGTTTGTTCCCATTTTTCCCGGTTTTTCCCCCATTTTTCCCGGTTTTCCCCCATTTTTCCCGGTTTTTTCCCCCTTTCCCGGGGTTTCCTCCTCGGAAAGGACGAAATCCGGAGCCTCGAGCGCCCCCTGGAGGCGATTCCACTGCCCCCCTGATCGATACTGGGCTATTGATCAGTCAGGAGATCAATGGATCCATCAGAAAATCGATTGATTGATTGATTGATTGATTGATTGGAAAATGGATGGGTCGATCAGAAAATTGATTAATTGGAAAATCGATTGATCCATCAAAAAATCGATTGATCCATTGGAAAACTGATGATTGATTGATTGATTGGAAAATGGATGGGTCAATCAGAAAAGTGATTGAAAAATCGATTGGTCCATCAGAAAATCGATTGATTTATTGATTGATTGATTGATTGGAAAATTGATGGGTCGATCAGAAAATTGATAGATTGAAAAATCGATTGATCCATCAGAAAATTGATTGATTGATTGATTGGAAAATTGATGGGTCGATCAGAAAATTGATAGATTGAAAAAACAATTGATCCATCAGAAAATCGATTGATGGATCTGAAAATGGATGGGTCAATCAGAAAATTGATTGATTGATCAGAAAATCGATAGATCCATCAGAAAATCGATTAATCCATCAGAAAATCGATTAATCCATCAGAAAATCGATGGCTCCATCAGCAAATTGATTGATTGATTGATCAGAAGATCAATGGATGGGTCAGAAATTCAATTGATCCGTCAGGAAATCAGTTGGTCCATCAGAAAATCGATGGATTGATTGATTGTTTGATTGATTGATTGATTGATTGATTGGAGAGTTGAGGGAGCGATCAGAAAATCAATTGATCCATCAGAAAATCGATTGATTGATTGGCAATCGATCGATCACAAACTGATCATTGATCTCCAGAGGGGAGGGAGCCCCGCGGCCTCGAGCCCCCCCACCCTCCCCTCCCCCCCCTCACTGCTGCTCCTGCGCCCCTCCCCCCGCTCGGCTGCCCCGAATCCCGCTGGGATTCCCGGGAATCCCAAATTCCCACTTGGATTCCAGGGATTCCCAAAATTCCCGCTGGGATTCTGGGGATTCCCAAATTCCCACTCGGATTTTGGGGATTCCCAGAAATTCCCGCTGGGATTCCCAAATTCCCGCTGGGATTTCAGGGATTCCCAAAATCCCCACTTGGACTCCGGGGATTCCCAAAATCCCCGCTGGAATTCTGGGGATTCCCAAAGTTCCCGCTCGGATTTTGGGGATTCCCAAAAATTCCTGCTGGGATTTCAGGGATTCACAAAAATCCCCACTTGGACTCCGGGGATCCCCAAATTCCCACTGGGATTCCGGGGATTCCCGAATTCCCGCTGGGATTCCCGAATTCCCGCTGGGATTCCAGGGATTCCCGAATTCCTGCTGGGATTCCCAAATTCCCACTGGGATTTCAGGGATTCCCAAAATCCCCAGTTGGACTCCGGGGATTCCCAAATTCCCGCTCAGATTTTGGGGATTCCCAAATTCCCGCTGGGATTCCCGAATTCCCGCTGGGATTCCCAAATTCCTGCTGGGATTCCCGAATTCCCGAATTCCCGCTGGGATTCCGGGGCTCCGTTTCCCGCTCCGGCCTCTCCGTTTCTTTTGGATTCCTTTCCCCCTGGATTTGGATTGGATTTGGTTCCCTTCGGGTTCCGTTTCCCGCCCGTTTCTCTCCCGGCCGCTCTCGGAGCTTTGGGTTTGGGTTTATTTGGGTTTGATTTGGTTTGATTTGATTTTGATTTGATTTTGATTTGATTTGATTTGCTTTGATCGGGGTTTGATCGTTCCCCTCCCCCCCGGGTGTGTGTCGGCTCCTCCCCCCCCGCGTGAGCAGAGCTGTCGCTGTCGGGTGTTTGCTGCAGAAAAACCCGGCCTAAACCCGGCCTAAACCCGGCCTAAACCCGGCCTAAACCCGGCCTAAACCCGGTGTGAGCCTGGTCTAAACCCGGTGTAAACACAGTGTAAACCCGGTCTGAACCGGTGTGAGCCTGGTGTAAACCTGGTCTAAGCCCGGTGTAAACACGGTGTAAGCCCGGCCTAAACCGGTGTGAGCCTGGTGTAAACCTGGTCTAAGCCAGGTGTAAACACAGTGTAAGCCTGGTCTAAACCTGGTGTAAGCCTGGTGTAAACCTGGTCTAAGCCCGGTGTAAACACAGTGTAAGCCTAGGGTAAGCCTGGTCTAAACCTGGTGTGAGCCTGGCCTAAACCTGGTGTGAGCCTGGCCTAAACCTGGTGTGAGCCTGGTCTAAGCCCGGTGTAAACACGGTGTAAGCCTGGTCTAAACCTGGTGTAAGCCTGGTGTAAACACGGTGTAAGCCTGGTGTAAACCTGGTGTGAGCCTGGCCTAAACCTGGTGTGAGCCTGGCCTAAACCTGGTGTGAGCCTGGTCTAAACCCGGCCTAAACCCAGTGTAAGCCTGGTCTAAACCTGGTGTGAGCCTGGTCTAAGCCTGGTCTAAACCTGGTGTGAGCCTGGTCTAAGCCCGGTGTAAACACGGTGTGAGCCTGGTGTAAGCCTGGCCTAAACCTGGTGTGAGCCTGGCCTAAACCTGGTGTGAGCCCGGTCTAAGCCTGGTCTAAACCTGGTGTGAGCCTGGTCTAAGCCCGGTGTAGGCCTGGTCTAAACCTGGTGTGAGCCTGGTGTGAGCCTGGTGTAAACCCGGTGTAAGCCTGGTCTAAGCCGGGTCTAAACCCGGTGTGAGCCCGGTGTAAAAGTGTTGTGACTGCAAATAAACTCCATGGTTTGTACAGACACGGCTCGGCTGCGGCACCCCAAAACCCGGGCACCCCAAAACCGGGGCACCCCAAAACCCGGGCACCCCAAAACCGGGGCACCCCAAAACCGGGGCTCCCCAAAACCGGGGCACCCCAAAACCCGGGCACCCCAAAACCGGGGCACCCCAAAACCGGGGCACCCCAAAACCCGGGCACCCCAAAACCCGGGCACCCCAAAACCGGGGCACCCCAAAAACGGGGAGAGCCCCAGGGACACCCCAAATCCTGAGGGAACCCCACAGCCTCCAGAGACACTCCAAAATCTGGGAGAAACCCCCAGGGACACCCCAAATCCTGGGAGAGCCCCAGGGACACCCCCAAAAGCTGAGGGAACCCCACAGCCTCCAGAGACACCCCAAAACCGGGGAGAGAAACCCCAGAGAGACCCCAAAACCTGAGAGAAACCCCAGGAACACCCCCAAAACCTGGGAGAAACCCCCAGGGACACCCCAAATCCTGAAAGAAACCCCAGAGACCCCAAATCTTGGGAAAACCCCCAGGAACACCCCCAAAACCAGGGAGAAACCCCAGAGACCCCAAATCCTGGGAGAAACCCCAGGGACACCCCAAATCTTGAGAGAAACCCCAGGGGCACCCCAAAACCGGAGAGAAACCCCAGAGAGACCCCAAAATCCTGGGAGAAACCCCCAGGGGCACCCCCAAAACCTGGGAGAAACCCCAGGGACACCCCAAATCTTGGGAAAACCCCCAGGGGCACCCCAAAATCCTGGGAGAGCCCCAGGGACACCCCAAATCCTGAAAGAAACCCCAGAGAACCCAAAACCTGAGAGAAACCCCAGAGACCCCAAATCCTGGGAGAAACCCCCAGGGGCACCCCCAAAACCTGGGAGAAACCCCAGGAACACCCCAAATCTTGGGAAAACCCCCAGGGGCACCCCAAAATCCTGGGAGAACCCCAGGGACACCCCAAATCCTGGGAGAAACCCCCAGGGACACCCCAAAACCTGAGGGATCCCCAGAGAGACCCCAGAATCCTGGGAGAGCCCCAGAGACACCCCAAAACCTGAGGGAACCCCACAGCTCCCAGAGAGACCCCAAAACCCTGGGAGAAACCCCCAGGGACACCCCAAATCCTGGGAGTCCCCCCAAAACCCCAGGAGCCAGCCCAGAGCTCTCGGTTCCTTCTCAGAACCCCGAGATTCCTCACGGCCCCCCAAGAGTCCCCCCAGAATCCTGGGGGTCCCCCCAGAGCCCTGAGAGCCCCCCCTGCACCCCAAAATCCACCCCAGGACCC
>JAVTVJ010005783.1:0-16692 GCA_034509425.1 Eopsaltria australis
CCATTCCCTGGGGAGCCTGGGCAGTGCCCAGCACCCTCTGGGGGAAGAACCTTGCCCTGATCTGCAGCCTGAGCCTGCCCTGGCCCAGCTCCAGCCCTTCCCTGGCTCCTGTCCCTGTCCCAGAGCAGAGATCGGAGCTGCCCCTCAGGAGGAGATGCAGATTCCAATGAATCTCCCCCCTTCCTCTTCCCTCCCTCAGGATTCTTAGTGGAGAAACCCTCCTGGGCTTCATTTTTTTCCTCCCATTTTTTGTTGCACTGTTAAATTTTCCCTGGAGAAGTCCCGAACTGGATGAACTGTATCCAGCCAGGAGAATTATCCTTTGCCATTGGCATTCCAGGAGCTTCATTCCCAGTAATGGGATAAAGATGTCCAGAGTAGCCTGAACTGGCCTGGAATGGCCCTGCTCGCTGCTGTAGGCAGCCAGGTGTGTTTGTTTGTTGGCCTGTTCTTGAATTGCTTGCTTTTGTGCAGAATTCCTAAAAAATAAAAATCAGCTGGGGCCCATGTGTTCATCAGAGGAGAATGAGGATGGTCTGAGCATTTGGGGTGATACTGAATTAACTCAAGATTTTCTTCGCAAGCCTAATTATTAAACGCTTAGGAATTGATATGTGGCCTATAGGAGGAAATTGAGTATGAAAATGTTGTTTAGGTTGAGTTTGGCATTCTTAAATGTGAATATTTGAGTGTGTGGCAGCTCACTCTGCACTTGCTGCTTAAATCCACTCCTGCCCAGTTAATGTTCTCTGTCCCTGCTTTAATCCACTTCTCCCAAGTTAAAAAGCTCTGTGTGTCACAAGTGGGGCAAAACCCCAGCAATGTGGGCAGAAATCAAGGTGATAAATCAGCTCCACGAGTGCCTTTGATCTTGACTAAATGCTGGGCTCAAAGTCTAGCCCAGACCACGGTCAGGGTTAGTCAGCACTGAGGGCTCTCTGAAAAGGGGTTCCAAAATGTAATTAAATCCTTCTCACAGCAAGGAGCCTGATTTCCTCAGCAAGTCAGGGCAAGAGCAGGTGCTCTGCAGGTCCTGGGGAGTTTGCAGCTGGTGCTGGAAGGGAGCAGGACCTGGATTTGAGGAGAAGGCAGGTGAAGTTCAAGGCTAGGACTGATTTTGTGTCATTTCCCTGAGATGTGGTGTCACAGCTGGGCAGTGGGAGAAGCCACCACTCCAGTTTATGACAGTAAAAAATGACATCTCAGGGCAGCCAATGTCCCTGAACTGAGCCCTTGTGGGGGATGCATTGTCCCCACTGGGTCCCTCATTGTCACCTGCCTCTCTCTGTGATAGAGTTGTGTCCATGGACTTGCACCCTAGATTTGGCCGCCTGAGGTGATGTGTCCAAAGAACAGATGGTTTTCAGAGAGTTTTGTGAAGTCTGGCTGCTCTTGACGTGTCTCAGGGTGTCCCAGTATCATTAAATTCTGCTAAATTAACTCAAAACCCCTCAAATTCCACATCCCTTTTCTCATTGAGTCCACAGGGTTGCAGGAGTGAATGAGGAGTGGGGAATCCCTGGAGCACTTGGTGGCTTCTCCTGCTGGCTCTTCACCCTTCAGGAGGAAGTTGGGCCAGCACAGAGCTCAAATCTCAGTCCCCTGCTCCTCCCTGCTCTGCTGGACTTGCACTTCAGCCCCATCCCCAGGGAGCACAGGGCTTGGAGCAATTTCCTCTGATTAATCCCCTAGTTAAACCAAAGCAACCCCGTCCTGGCAAGGCTCTGCACCCCAGGGCAGGCAGTACCTTCAGAAAGAGGGACAACAATTAATTTCTCATTATAAATCACTCCTATCAGTTCGCTTCACTCAAAAAGCATCACTTTTCTTTCCCTTCAGAGCAGCCCACCCATCTTCTGCTCCATCTCTTGGAGATACTGGCTGGTTCCAGGGCAGTCAGGGTGCAATTCCAGGGCAGTTCCCTCCTGAAGTGTCCCATCCTGAGCTATGTTTGCTGACCAGGGTCATTAATAGGGTTTGAGAGGTCCCATCCACACTCATTCCGAGGGGGTTTCTCGTTAGAAACTCCTCACACAGTGTGCCACAGAAATTGGATTTGCACCTTTGTTTGGTGACAAAAGGCAGGAAATCAAAGAGACAACGTTTCAATAAAAGTGGCTTCTCTTTACCTGCCTGTGTTGGAGGTGACACTAAAGATTAGCACAGCTCAGGAGCAGCTTTTACCCTGAGAAGATTCCTTGCTATTTGTCAGGGGTGTAAGAGGCGTGAGGCAGAGCTTTGGAGTCAGTCAGTTTGGAAGGGAAATACAATTAGAAAACCTTTAAACCCCTGAATGTTTGCAGGAGATTAGGAGGAATTCAAGTTTGAAAGTGTTTTAATGCATTTTTCCAAACGGTCTCTGTTTCAAGTTCCTGTCTTCTGGTTGCTGCCTCAGAGCCAGGTTTTGTGAGCATTAAACCGAGTCCCTGAGGTTTGCCTGAGTGCAATTTATGTTTAGGTTGCCATTAAAAGGAATGTCTTGTGAACAGCAGACATTCAATGAGTTGTTCTGAATTATTTGTGTGCAAAATATTTGCTGTCCCCCCCCCCCCCACCCCCAGAACGAGCAGTGTTTAATTACTCACACACAAAAGCTAAAGTAATTTCTTTTTTGTCTGTTTGTTTTTCTTTTGGATGTAATTACAGAAATGTGGGAAATACTTTTCCAAGGCTTTTGAACTCCAAAGTGGAACAGAAAGAAGACACAGGGGGACATCCACCGTTCAGTGTTATTTTCCTTACACAGGAGAGAGAGAAAAAAAAAAGGATCTTTCTGAGATGAGCACTAAAGTCTCAAGTTTTCAAAGGTTTGCATAACAAACAAGAGACACATTGTGGGTTGCATCTTGACTTTGAAGGCTTGCCACTGTCAACTGAAATAAAATGGCAAGGTTTAAAGCCTTAACCAAGTTCACAAGGAAAATATTTGGACTGAAAGTTTTGGAAAGTTTTCTCTCTTTGAAGTAGTTTGTCATGTGTTACCAATGTGAACTTTATTGACCTTGAAACATTTTTTTTTTAATCAAATAGCAACTAGTGACACTTTAGTAAAATCTTAAATCAACAACCATCTCCTGGCGGCTCCAGCTTCGTAGCAAATGCAGGCAAAACAGGGAATCTACAGAGGAGACCTTTATTATTCGTAAATGAAGCCTGCCAAAACCTTCCCGAAATAGCATTCAAAGACCCTTTTAAGGTCATGGATCCTGAACAAAGCCAGAAGAGCACAAAAAAGGCTGAGGAAAGTCCAAGAAAGAGGCTTCCCAAAGGAGAGGCTTTCCAAGGCAGTATTTCATCCCCAACTACGTACCAGGGCAGCTCTGCTCCTTCCCAAGGAACCCCTCTCCGCGATATCATCTCGCAGCAGCACTTTTCCGGCTCCTTGCCCGTCCCGCGAGAGGAGCCTCAGGAGAAGCCCGGCCACCAGAAGCAACCCAAGCCCTCTTCCTTTGACCACCCCGCCCACGTCCCACAGCTTCAGCAGCACGCACTGGCACCAGCATTCATGTCCCCGGGGAAGCCGGAGCATGTCCTGGAAGGTCCCACATGGCAGCTAGTTGATCCGGTCAGGCCAGGGCCCTCTGGCTCCTTCCCGTCCCCCGGGCTGCACGCCCACCACGGCCAGCTGCTCCCGTCCCACTCGCCCATCATTCCCGCCGAGGACATGCCGGCCGTGCAGAAGGTCTTCATCCCCCGCCCCGCCCAGGTGTCCCTGAAGCAAGGGACCGAGGAGGTGCACAAGAAGGAGAAGAAGCCTCAGAAGCCGGGCAAGTACATCTGCCAGTACTGCAGCAGGCCCTGCGCGAAGCCCAGCGTGCTCCAGAAACACATCAGGTCCCACACGGGGGAGAGGCCCTACCCTTGCATTCCATGCGGCTTCTCCTTCAAGACGAAGAGCAATCTGTACAAACACAGGAAGTCTCACGCTCACCGGATAAAAGCTGGGCTGGCCTCAGGGATCGGAGCAGAGATGTACCCATCGAGCCTGGAGATGGAGAGGATCGGCGGCGAGGACTTTGAGGAGCCGACAGAAGGGGAGAGCACAGACTCGGAGGAGGAGACGGCGGCGATGTCGGGTCACGCCGTGGAGCTGTCGCCCAGGCAGAAGCACACCCTGCTCTCCAGCAGCCTGCTGAGCGCGGGCAGCCAAGGCTCCAGCCACGACCGCTGCTCGTTGTCCCATTCCAGCATGTCCCAGTCCCTCGAGGACAGCTCCCAGTTCGTGGAGCCGTCGTCGGAGCACGCTCTGAGCCATAAGTCCGAGGACACCCACACCATCAAGCAGAAGCTGGCACTGCGCCTGAGCGAGCGCAAGAAGGTGATCGATGAGCAGGCGTTCCTGAGCCCCGGCAGCAAGGGCAGCACGGAGTCTGGGTACTTCTCCAGATCCGAGAGCGCCGAGCAGCAGATCAGCCCTCCCAACACCAACGCCAAATCCTATGCCGAGATCATCTTCGGGAAGTGCGGGAGGATTGGGCAAAGGACGGCGGCCCTGGCTGCAAACACAACCCAGGGGTTCCCACACCTGTCCGGCGACGAGAAGCCCAGCATGGTCCCGTTGTCTGTGCCTAGAACACAGGTGATCGAACACATCACTAAGCTAATTACCATTAACGAAGCCGTGGTGGATACCAGTGAAATAGACAGTGTGAAGCCCAGAAGAAGCTCTCTGTCGAGGCGTAGCAGCATTGAATCCCCAAAGTCTGGTGCATACAGAGAACCGTTCCAGTTCGATATCAAGTCTGGTTCCAGCAGCCAGCTGGAGGCAGCGAAAGTGTTGGCGTCCCACGGTGAAAAAATGAAGCCCGAACAATCATTGTTGTCACTTCAGCAATCCCACAGTGCCACAGAGACAGTGCCTCTCCTAAGAAGCCACTCAATGCCTTCTGCTGCATGCACTATAAGCTCCCCACACACCTTTAGAGGTAGCTACTCATTCGATGATCACATCATGGAGCCTGAAGTCTTAAGCCGCAGCCAAGCGTTTTCCTCCCACCCTCGAATGCTAAAACGCCAACCAGCCATCGAGCTACCCCTGGGAGTGGAATACGCCTCGGAGGAGGTCGGCTCTGCCAGCAAAGAAACCGTTCCCAAACCTCCCGAGGAGCCTGAAACCAAGGAAAGCGATCTTACCAAAAAGTCCCGCAAGGGCCCGAAGGCGAAAGGGTTCATGTACGAGTGCAACGTGTGCGGTGCCCGCTACAAGAAAAGGGACAACTACGAGGCCCACAAGAAGTACTACTGCTCAGAACTGCAGCTCTCCAAGCCCCGCTCCACTGCCTCCCACACCTCGGCAGAGCCGGAGAAGAGCGCGGCGGATCCCGATGTGTGGCCCCAGATGATGCATTACAAGCTGGGCAGCACCTTGGAGCTCACCCCGCTGCGGAAGAGGCGGAAGGAGAAGAGTCTCGGGGATGATGAGGAGCCTCCAGCTTTTGAAATGTCTGACACCCCCTCCTCCAGCACCGGCCCAGGTGCTCAGTTTGCAAACCCGACCTCGTCTGATGTGGCTCTAAACCTGACCCGTGAATCCATGAAGTCACCAGCAGACTCGGGAAAATCCGCACCTTCCGAGGCCAGTGCCAGCTTCCATTCCAGGAACACCAAACCGGCTTCGAGCGCAGAGGGCAAGGAGAGGAGAACGACCTCCAAGGAGATCTCTGTCATCCAGCACACGAGCTCCTTTGAGAAGTCGGACTCCATCGAGCAGCCCAGCAGCTTGGAAGAGGACAAGCCTTTGTCCCAGTTCCCATCTCAGCCCACGCCCCAGCACAGCCGCCCCCCTCACTCCCTGCAGCCCAGGCTGGTCCGCCAGCCCAACATCCAGGTCCCTGAGATTCTGGTCACAGAAGAGCCGGACAGACCAGAAACAGAGCCAGAACCTCCTCCGAAGGAGCCAGAGAAAACCGAGGAATTCCAGTGGCCGCAGAGGAGCCAGACTCTCTCCCAGCTCCCTGCAGAGAAACTCCCACCCAAGAAGAAGCGGCTTCGGCTGGCAGAAATGGCCCAGTCCTCCGGAGAGTCCAGCTTTGAGTCCGTCTCCCTCACCCGGAGCCCCAGCCAGGAGAGCAGCCTATCCCACGGCTCCAGCCACTCCATCTCCTTTGACCGGGATGACCACACCAAGCCCGAGTCGAGCAGCCAGCCCTCTGAATCCCACCCAAAACCTCCTGGCGTTGGCTCCCATATGCTGATGGTCCCCAGCCACCATCACCACTCCAGGGAAATGCGGAGGTCCGCTTCGGAGCAGACGCCCAACGTGTCCCACCCTTCCCAGATGTCAGAGACTCGCAGCAAATCCTTTGACTACGGGAGCTTGTCATCCACTCCTGCCTCCACCTCCAGCCCCTCCACCTCCTCAGCCCCTCAGGAGAGGAGGAAATGCTTCCTGGTGAGGCAGGCGTCCCTCACCAGGCACCCTGAGCACGAGCCAGACCCGGCCCCGCCGGGCTGGCCAGACACGGACGATCCAGCTCCCTCTTCAAGTAAATCTCCTGCCACGAGTTTGCCCCATCAGCCGTCCTCGTCCTCCCCTTTGCCCTCTCACGGCACCTACCCGAGTGACAAGAGCCAGCCAAAGGACAGCCCTGAGCCATCCTACAGCCCACCCTACACAGAGGCCCTGCAGGTGTTCCACCACCCTGTGCCACAGCTGACGCTGCACGAGAAGCACTTCATGGCCCCCCAGGTCTCCATATTCCCCTACCAGCACCTCCTGCCGCAGCCAGGGCAGTCTGCAGAGCTCTTCGCTGCACACACCATGTCTGACATCCTCTCTGCCCAGTTCTCCATGCCTCAGATCCCTCCCTCCATATTCCAGACCCCACCGCTGCCCCTCCCACAAACGCTCATCCACCCGGGCCCGCTCCATATCGCTCCTCCCTTGATATCTCACCCTGCTGAGGTGTCCTTCAGGCACCCTTCCTTCCTGCCCGTGCACTACCCTGGCTCCTCCCCGATCCCCTCAGCCTTTTTCCTGCCTCTCCAGTCTCAGTTTGCCCTCCACTTGCCAGGTGATGCTGGTGGACATTTGCCACAGATCAAATCCAGTTTGTTCTCAGCAGCAGGAGGCTCCAGCCTGTCCCCGTGCACGGATTATGACTCGGACAGCAGGTTGCACCCTCTGACCTGCGCAGCGAGTCCCGCGGTGTCTGTCACCGTGACCCAGCTCGTTGTCCCCACCCGGACAGAGCCCATGGTGTCCCTGGTTGTCCCCGTTCGCATCCAGACCAACATGCCCTCCTACGGCAGCGCCATGTACACCACGCTCTCCCAGATCCTGGTCACGCAGTCCCAGTGCAGCTCCTCCACTATCGTCCTCCCCAAATTCGACGACCACCAGCCCAAGGGTGCCCTGGTGTGCAGCGCTGATGTCCACGGGCTGGGCTTTGACCTGGCCCAGATGATCACAGAGGAGCAGAGAAGCCTTTTCCAGAGCCCCTACCTGAGAGTGCCCCTGCCCTTGCCAGAACGCAAGGGCTACATGCCACTCACCTGCCCCTCAGACAGTGTCCTCGGCCTGGAAGGGGGCCCCTCCACAGTCGGGGGGAGCAAAAGGATGCTGTCCCCAGCCGGCAGCTTAGAGCTGACGATGGAGACCCAGCAGCAGAAGAGAGTGAAGGAGGAGGAAGTATCTGAAGCAGAAGAGAAGCTGGAAGTGGTGAAGCCACCCAGTGCAGCAGAGGAAGGGAAAAAGCAGGATAAATCTCACTTCCTCACAGAAAGCCAAGACAGGGTCGAGGTCGAGACACCACCCAGCGTGTCCGTGGAGCAGTCGGAGCCAAAGGAAACCCCGAGCAGTTCCCAGGAGGCCGTGTCCCGGTCAGCTTCCCCGAGCTTTGAGGCACTGCAGGAGTACGAGCAGCCAGCTGGCAAACAGTTCCTCAGCCAGGAGCCTCTGCAGCCCGTGAAGAAGGAAGACTCCAAAGAACCGGTGGAGCAGCCTCCACCACCCCCTACCAGTGCTGCCCCCGCGCCCGAGGGCGCCGCCAGCACGGGCAAGGCTCGGGAGGGCACAGACACCAAGAAGGTCCTGCAGTTCCCCAGTCTCCACACAACCACTAATGTCAGTTGGTGCTATTTAAACTACGTAAAGCCAAATCACACCCCGCAGGCCGATGGCCGCTCCTCGGTGTACGCCAGCTGGTGCGTCAGCCTCTACAACCCCAACCTGCCCGGGGTGTCCACCAAGGCAGCCCTGGCCCTGCTGAGGTCCAAGCAGAAGGTGAGCAAGGAGACCTACACCATGGCCACTGCTCCGCGGCCTGAGGCGGGCAGGCTGGTCCCGGCCAGCTCCAGGAAGCCCAAAATGACCGAGGTAATGCAATCCTATCTCTTTCTCCTGATCCATTTGGATGCGTGGGCAGAGGGGGCTGAGGGCCGGGGCGTGGCTGTACTGAGCTTGGTCGGGGTTTACTCGTCCCGCTGGCGCTTTGGGAAGCGCCTGTTCTCACTGAAGCTCTTCGAGTGAAGAGCCCAAACCCCACTGAAAGCCCAACCCAGGAGGCAGGAGAGCCTGCTCCCAGGCCAGGTTTCTGTTCTCCCATTCCTACTTGCCTTGTAACCCAAAAAGTAGGAATCACCACCACCACCACCACCACCCCACGAGCCACCACCGCTCCAGCACAAAGGATTAGACTTCATTTGCATTTGTCTTGATATTTCAAATAGCTTTACAACTTCTTTTTTTTTTTTTTTTAACGCTGTTATAATTCCCTACATTTTGCATGTTAGAAATGAAAAAAAAGGATTACCTCGGGGAAATGGGATTCTGTCTGGTTGTGCATCTGCTCATCTCACATTAATGAACATGGAGAGGCATGCTTAAAAGTATTTAAAAATATTAAAGGGAGATTTGCAAGTGTATTTAGGCCCCTGAAGAAGCACAAAGGCTGGCAGTGACATTTATAAAAGTGCCTCAGCGGGTCAGACACGTTTTGTTAAACTCCCCTGTGGTTTGGTCCGTTTGGTCCATGGTTGTCCACCTGCTTTTCCAGGTATTTAAAGATATTTTATGCCTGGTTTTAGAGTTAAGATTTCACAGTGGCTTCCCAGGGGCAGAGCTCTCCCAAGTCTTTAAGACCCTCCTGTGAGCTGCCTAATTTTATGTATCTCATTTTAAAGCCAGACTTTACCCCTTCTGCTTAATGCTGAACCAAACAGATCCCTTTAATCCAGATCATGTTCATGTAGATTAGCAAACAGAATCACTCTAAAGATTTTGCAATTTGATATTCATCTCAAGTCAATTTATATTGATGGATTATTCATTTTATTTCTGTGTCATGAAATGAACTCTGAATATTAAATTTATCATAATCGCTGCTGCAGCTGCTGCTTATAAATATGTCTTAAAATACACAGTAGAGTCGCTTTGATTCAATAAATCTTTATTTCTATTCAGCATTTCCATCGCTCTCCTGCAGAAATCCAAGAGACAGATTTCTGGGGACACAGGGGCAGATAATTACCTGAGCAGTGCAATAACCACGCTGAGATTTATGCACTATTTTTCCAAGGGTTTTATCTGAGTGGTGCCGTAGCACCCTCGATTTCAGTCCCTGAAGGAAGTGCCTGTGCTGCTCTGAGCTCTGCTCTTGGCCATGGTGCTAAAACGCACACCCAGTGCGTGCCCAGAGGTACGAGACCCTCCTGCCCTGAAGGGAGAGGTTAAACAGCAATGGTCCAGCCCTGCCTCACCCAAACCCACATTTCACTGCATGCATTTCCCCCAAAGCCTCCCAAAACCCCCTCAGCAAACCCCTCAAGGTGTCTGGTGGTGCAGGTTCAGGTTCCCAATTTGCAAAAGGAAGGGTTTGCCCTGCCCAGTTCACCTGGGGAGCGGTGGATCCTAAACCCAGCTCTCCTCCTGTGTGGCTGGCAGATCCCTGAGAACTGCAGTGGGGATGAACTGAATTCTTGCCAAGCACAGAGCTGATTTGTGATGGGTGGGAGTGAAACCCTCTGTGCAGTGTTTCAAACACGCACGGGCAGGGTAGCAGCGACTGCCAGGATGTGCAGTAGCAGCAGCATCACTCCAAGGCTGGGAGTCCAGCCCTCAGCCAGCTCTGCTCTGGCTCCTTCCCTTCAATACTCCCCCCTTTATGTAACTCCAGGTTGTCAGTGAACCCGCCAGGAGATGTAAAAAAGCTCTGGTATTTTGTACAGTTATGCATGCAGCAAGCAATAGTTCTGTACGTGCTGTCTCCGTCCTTGGCTTGGGGTTTAAATTTCCAGTGGGATTTGCTGAGCAGAGAATTCTGGAATTCTGGAGTGGCTGCGGGCTCCAGCGTGCATGTAGGGATGGCTGGGGACACTGTACTGGGGCTTGCACACTCTGTAAATTCCAACGAGATTGTACAAGGGGATAGCAGTGACTGTATGATTTCGGCTCTCTGGTGCCTTTCATCTGTCCGTGTTTTTGTGCTTTCGAAAGTTGCAATAAATAAACCTCATGCTACATCTAGCAAGTCAATTGTTTTGTATTCCTCAGTAAACCTGGGAAGGTTGTCCCCAGCAGTGCTCTGAGCCCATAGCTCCTATCAGGAGGTGAAGTCCCAACCCTAAAAGTTTAATTTTTAAGGGTTCTGAGTGTGTCTCCTGCCGCTGGTTTCCTCACTGTCATCTCCATGCCCAGAGCCACCAGCTCAAGACCATTCCTGCTGTTAAATATTCAAATGGTTCCTGGCACTGCTCTTCCTGGGCCCCTTCTCATGAAATTCCTGGCACTTTTAGGGACGTGGGACAGCACAGGGACCATTCCCAGGAGGCTTCTAGGAAGGGTGTGTGGATGGTGTGGACGTGGGGCTGATTTGGCCCCAAGGGCAAAGAGCAGCCTCTGAACTGAGCTCCTGAAATTCCTGTGCGAATTTGAAATGTTTGACCCCAGTTTTGCAAAGTGAATTTTGAGTGAGTCCATCCCTCCTCCTGCTGAGCATCCCGTGAGTTCCAGCAGCTGGGGGGGCTGGGTTAGATCCCACTGGATTCTGTGGGTCTCTGAGCTGCTCACTCTGTGGCTTCCCCCAAACCCAGGAGAGACAAAGAGGCTCCACGGGGGTGATTCATCGCCCTACACACAAGGCTGAGGTGGGGCAGGTGAATCACCTGGGGAGCTGCCACCGCTGCCAGCCTGAGCCAAGGGTGACCAGCTCTGCTTTGGGCTTCAGGGGCTGCCTTCAGGCCAAAACCCCTCTAAAAACCGCTCTCAGATGCCTTCAGCCTGTTTCCATAAATTACAGATAGTGTGAGGATGTGGTTCCGGGATCCTCATCCAGGATATGGATTCAATTGGATGTCAGAGTTACCGTGCAAGGAGTGACCTGGGGGAAAGGCAACTGCTTCCCTTTCTCTAATGACCCCCAGGGTTTATCCTGTTAGGCTTTAGGGGGGCACCATCCCAACATTTCATTCCAGGTTGAAGAACTCTCCCTGGGTTTGTCCCAGGATTTAGGATGTCCCAACATTTCATTCCAGGTGTGGAGAGCTCTCCCTGAATTTGTCCTATTATGATTTAGAGGACCAACATTCCAACATTTCATTCCAGGTTGAAGAGCTCTCCCTGGATTTGTCCTGTTAGATTTTAGGGACCAATATCCCAACATTTCATTCCAGGTGTGGAGAGCTCTCCCTGGGATTATCCCAGGATTTAGGACATCCTAACATTTCATTCCAGGTCGGAGAGCTCTCCCTCATCCCACCCAGAGCCACAGAGGCAGCTTTGATGTTTAGGTCCATCCTAAACCAAACAATGTTCAACATGTAGGTGAGGTGTCAGGGCATGACTTAAACTCGGGCTAGGCAAGGTTTAGACACAAACCCCCTCCACAAGTGCAATTTAACAGTGGAAAAGCAGATTTGATGCTGGGAACGTGTGGGGAGGTTGAGGATTCTTTTCTCCCGTGGGTTTTGTGGCTTTCTCTGCGCGGCGCCCTTGGCAGCGGGGCTGCAGTGGAAGGAAATCACCCGGGAGCGCTGCCTGGCGAGGGATTCATGTCAGGCTGAGGTGGCTGAAATCCAAATTTGTGTGAGTGTGTGTGAATGTGGGGGAAACCCTGAGGTTGAGTGTGCGAATTCTGCAGATGCCTCCTCTCCAGACCTTTCAGAAGTGTATTTTAGAGAGAGGATTCTCCAGGGACAGAGATCCGGGAACAGAGACCCCACACGCTCAGAGTCACCCCAGCCACCACACTTCTCTCCATCCTTCATTTTTCCAGTTGACGAGAGCTGGATAACCTGGAGGGGACAATTAAAAAACTTGTCAGAGGTCACAGTAAACACCACGCAACCCTCAGGGCCCCAAACTCAGAATCAAGGCCCCGTTTGTCGGGAGGGTGCCCCAAATCCAGCCCCTGGTGTCAGGAGCAGCGCTGGGGACGCTGCTGGCTCTGCTGGGGCTGTTTGCTCTGTGTCTGCCTGCCAGTGATTCTGTCTGTAATCATGCATTGTTTTGCTCTTTTGGGGAGATAGGTTCATTTGCCTTCGCTCCTTTCTAATGAAGGTCGAAAAGATATAACTAGAGCTGAGAAGGAAGAGGAGAAAAGGGGAAAATCTGAAGAAGAGGCTCTTGTGACCAAGCGAGGGGAGCCGGTGAGGATCAAGATCTTTGAAGGAGGGTGAGTGTCTCGTTTTATTTCTCTTTTTGTGTCTCACACTTGTGTAGAGTTGCTACAATGATGGCAAGGTGCCACTGGAGGTGAGCAGATGGAGCTGGATTTCAGTTTGTTTTCCACAGCCACTGTAAAAACTCAGCCCTTCAGATCTGGAGTGCATTAATTCCCTACTTTTGAGCTGTCTTTAAGTCAGCAATCACCTGGATCTCTTTTCTGAGTGGGTGGTTGAGCAAAGAGCACAAATCCATCTCGCAGCTGCCTGTGAAGTGACAGACTCTGCGTCTCTTCAATCTTTCCAGAGCCTTCTCCCAAAAATGATGTTCCTGATGGTTGTTCCCATTCTGAGGAGGATCTGGGCAGGTCTTCCCTGATGCCTGGGGTTTGGGTGGGGAACAAAAGGAGCCTTTTGTTCATGTGATTTCCATCCCACCCAACCGAAATAGCTCAAACCAGAATGGATGCAAGGCCTTAATTTGATGTGTATCTTAAACCTCGGCTCCAGGTGATTCAGAGAGCGCCTCAGGAATTCAGCACTGATCGAATGCTGCTGTTTATCTCTTAAAAATTTTAAAAAATAGCTCCTAAGCAATGTGTCTGTGGGTTACAATTAAAGAACATCCTTCCTGGGTGTTGCAGAGGGGGGCAAATTGGTGCAAGCAATTTCCAGCAGGATTTATCAGTTTTGCCCTTGCTGTTGGGTGGTCTTGGTTTCTGTGTGTTAGAGAAAGGCTTTCATTAGGCTGTGCTTGTGGTTTTTCTGCTGTTACTAGCTGAAATTTGCTTTTATTTTAAAATACCTCGTTAGCAGATGATCAGACTAGCAAAGCAAGAGACAAAAGCAGTGCTTTGGGGGAGGAAAGCTGCTTGCTGGTCAGGAGAGCTCAGCTCTGCCCCAGGCGTGGGCTCTGTGTGCCCGGCCCAGGTTTGGGCAGGGAGTGGGGGATGCAAAGACCCAAACAGGACCAACCCTGCCGTGGTTGTGGCCTGAAATGACTCAGGGAGCAGCAGAATGAGAGATTTGATGGGCTCAGTAAATCTCTGCCACTCTCCTGCGGCAGGTGGGACCCACGGGAGGCTCTGAGCTGGGGTTTATTCCCTTCAATCCTATGGGAGTCTCAGTTCCCCTGGACTGGGTTGTCCTTGTGGCTGTTCAGGGGGACTCCTGCAATTCCTCCTGGAATTAAAGCAGCTCAGCATTAACACGACTGAGAATGCCCCTGCCCCTCACAGAGCAGCTCAGGGCGTTCCTCAGTGCTGTCCCCGTGAGCTGCGTCCCCTCGTGCTGTGCTCACACAGGGCTGGCTTTGTCCCCGAGCCCAGCTCAGAAGTGACAGCGGGGTCTGTGCTGCTCTCAGGGGCTGTCAGGGGACGTTCCCAGGATGGACTCCGAGAGCAGAGGGTTGGGGACACTCAGTCCATGTCCTTCTACGGGACAGACACAACCCAAAGCCTCTTCTCCGAGGTGTTCATCCAGCACCAGGGAATGTGCCGGGCATCCTGAACCTGTGCTGGGTTCAATTTTACCCTTCCTGTAGCTCTGACCGTGACCATTCCCTCTGGCTGTGACACATCAGGTCACAGCAGGGAATTCCATGTCTGGATTCCATGTCTGGATTCCATGTCTGAGTTTCATGGCACTGCCCAGGGCCAGCAGCACAGGCTGTGCTCCGTGTGCTCCGTGTGCTCCGTGCCTCATTCCCACAGGGGTTCTGGTGTTGGGGTGTTCAGTCCCACCAGCCAGGACCTTTTCCTGTTGCTCCTTCCCAGGTATCTGCCAGGATCTTTTCCTGCTGCTCCTTCCCAGGTGTCTGCCAGGATCTTTTCCTGCAGAAGATTCCACAGGGTTCCTGGTGCCTTGTGCAAGCTCCCAAATGGATCAGACTCCTTTTCCTGGAAATGTTTTACACAAAGTGCAGCCATTTTCAAGACATGATTTCACCTTCTTATTTTCTTTTTTTCCCCCCATAAATATTTCCTCCTTGACTCATTTTCCCCCTCATTTATTGGGTTCACACTGAATGCTGCTGGCCAGGCCCATCCTTCAGTGGGATGCAGTTGGACTCAAAGCTTTTGGAGCCATCCCATGTTTTGTTGTCTCACCCAAGGATCATAGAGAAATTCACAAAAGGTGCACTGGCTGCAGCTCTCTTAGCTCCTTCTTCCCCTCATTTTTCATTTCTTTGGAGCTCTTGCCTTTCTCTCTGCCACCTTCATCACTTCTCCCTCTGTGCAGATTTCTGCCTTCCCCAATCCCATCCCTTTCCCCCTCTGTCACACTCCTCAGAGCGCTTCCAGGACCATCTCTGGGATTTCTCCTGCTGCTCTCCAGCCTCCCAGCTGGAATTCTATTCCTTGGCTTTCAGGGAAGACCAGAACAGCCGAATTTCCTCCTTTCACCATTCCCACTTGCCAGGAAGGAACTGATGAACCCACCAGAGCACTGGAGTCAGCTTGGCCTCCCTGCTCTCCCTTGGAGGTGTCTCCTCCCCAGCTCTGGGAGTGGATGGCTCCTTTCATTTTCCCTTTTCTGGGAAGGGGTTTGGATCCAGCATTTGCAGGTTCCCTGAGCCTGGAGGTTCATGCCTGGGGTTGGGATCAGGGCTCAGTCCTTCCCTCCCGCTCTCTCCATGAAGGATTTGTGGTGCCAGCTCAGGATGTGGCCCTGGGGCTGCCAGGAGGAGCTGGCTGGGAATGTTTCCAGCTCCTGGTGAGTTCCCAGCCCTTCCGGCACTGATCTCCTGGTGGGAAGAGGCTCTGCAGACCCTTTGCAGAGTCTCTGGATCCCTGGAAGCCTCAGGAGGGACGTGCACGGTCCACATTAAACTGGGGGTGGGGTGCACTGAGTCTTCTGTTTAAAGAACAAATTCCTCTTTGAGAGCAAGCCTTGAGGTCACTCCATGTGTAATTTCAGCAGGGATTTTATTTGAGATTGTGGAATTCTGTCAGGCTGGATCAATCCCTGTTCCAAGCAGATGGCCCCAGCCCTTGAGGGGGAGTTTGGGGTCATTTAACACCCCAAGGACGGGCTGGAGGCTGCACAGGCTCCTCGGGTTGTGCTTGGGAGAACCATTAAACAGCCAGGTCAATGCCTGTGCTCCTCAAGGAGCCAATCAAAACATCCACGGGGCTTGTCCTGAGGGATGCTCTGGTGGTCTGCAGCAGGGAAAATGATCTGTGAAGGTCAGGATGGGCTGCAGGAGAAGTGCTGTGGTTCCTTGGTGGCTCGGTGTCACCTTCACCACCCCCTGGGGTGCCCATGCTGCAATCTGACATCATGAAACCAGAGATTGGT
The DNA here is from genome assembly GCA_034509425.1 of Eopsaltria australis. Classification (NCBI taxonomy): domain Eukaryota; kingdom Metazoa; phylum Chordata; class Aves; order Passeriformes; family Petroicidae; genus Eopsaltria; species Eopsaltria australis. The sequence goes on from JAVTVJ010005783.1 coordinate 15,901, forward strand.
ATCGACCTGCACTGGGAGCGGGGTCTGTGCTGCCCTCAGGGTCTGCTCGGGGACGTGTCCCTGCTTGCTGCCACTCCCAGGATGGAATCTGAGAGCAGAGGGCTGGAGATGCTCAATCCATGTCCTTCTGCTTCGCAGCCCAGCCCTCTGTGCTGTTATGGGCACAATTAGTTGGTTTGTTTTATTAGTTAATTACAACCAGCGGGAAAAACAGTACCAAGATACAGAAAGTTAAAAACCTCAACTGACATCCCCAAACCAGTGCCATGTATAGTGAAAAATATGTTTGCTCTTTGGAAAACTGCTCCTTTTTTCCTACTTTAGGGAAAAAAAGACTTACGGTCATAACCTTATGATTGGAGACACAAATATCCAAATATCCTGGCATTTACACTTTATAAAACACCTCCCATGGTACAAATCCACACATCCCCAAGAAGAACTTTTCACTTCCAGAGTGGAGTTGTGCCCCAGAGGCTGCTCTGCTCTGCAGGTTGGAGGAATCCAAACCTTTCCCTCTTGGTCTTCCCCAAAATGTGACAGAGCTGGAGGTGCCCCAGCCATGGGCATCTCCTGAACTGGGATCTCCTGAACTGGGGTTGTGAACCCCCATCTCCCTCAAGCCTGGGTACAGCCCCTTCCCAAGGGGGGTGCCTGACATTGGACCTTGCATTCCCTGGTGAGTCCCAGGGCTGAGGCCTGGAGCTGCCATGGGGCCCTTCCCCTTCCCCTTCCCCTTCCCCTTCCCCTTCCCCTTCCCCTTCCCCTTCCCCTTCCCCTTCCCCTTCCCCT
>JAVTVJ010005789.1:0-10894 GCA_034509425.1 Eopsaltria australis
GCCCTAAGGCACTGTGCTCCCGTATGACTCCTGAAATTCCGCATGGATTAAGATTCCTCGCAGACCCAAGCTGCCACCGACAAGGACCCTGGCTGCCCTTGCAGGGCCAAAACCCTCCTCCAAACTGCATCAAGAAACTGGGGGGCAGAGTTCTCTTTCCCAGAGAAAAGGGACACTTTTTTGTGTCCCAGCCCTAAGGCACTGTGGCCCGGACGCCACCTGAAATTCCGTATGGATCAAGATTACTGGCAGACGCAAGCTGCCGTCAACTAGAAAGCTGGCTGCCCTTGCAGGGCCAAAACCCTCCTCCAAACTGACATCAAGAAGGGGGGCAGAGTTCTCTTTCTCAGAGAAAAGGGCACAATTTTGTGTCCTGCCTAAGGCCACTGTTTCTCCCTGCTGCCTGCTTAAATTCCGCTGATTAAGATTCCTGAGCCCAAGCTGCACTGACAAGACTGGCTGCCCTTGTAGGCCAAAGCTCTCCAACTGACATCAGAAAGTGGGGGCAGAGTTCTCTTCTCAGAGAAAGGGAAACCTTTTTGTGTCCGCCCTAAGGCACTCTGTCCGGACGCCACCATGAGATGCCGGCACGGATCAAGATCCTTCCCAGACCCAAGCTGCCATCAACTTGAACTCGGGCTGCAATTGTAGGGCTAAATGCCTCCTAAAAACTGGCATCATGATCTGGGGGCCTGAGTTTTCTTTCAGATGGAAAAGTGCCATTGTTTGTATCGAAGGCCACATATCTGGGAGTTGACAGCCGCATGCTGAAATTCCGCATGGATTAAGATTCCTCGCAGACCCAAGCTGCCACTAACAAGGACCCTGGCTGCCCTTGCAGGGCCAAAACCCTCCTCCAAACTGACATCAAGAAACTGGGGGGCAGAGCTCTCTTTTTCAGAGAAAAGGACACTTTTTTTGTCGTGGCCCTAAGGCACTCTGCTCCCGGACGCCAGCTGAATTTCCGTATGGATCAAGATTTTTTGCTGACGCAAGCTGCCATCAACCAGGATGCTGGTTGCATTTGTAGGGCTAAAACCCTCCACCAAACCGACATCATGAATCTGGGGGCCTAAGTTTTTTTTCACGTGGAAAAGTGCCATCATTTGTATCGTATGCCCCCTGTCTGGGAGTCGACTGCCGCCTCTTCAAATTCCGCATGGAGCAAGACCCCTCACAGACCCAAGCTGCCACCGACAAGGACCCTGGCTGCCCTTGCAGGGCTAAAACCCTCTACCAAACTGACGTCAGGAAACTGGGGGGCAGAGTTCTCTTTCTCAGGGAAAAGGGACACTTTTTGTTTCCCGGCCCGAAGGCACTGTGCTCCCAGATGCCTCCTGAAATTCCGCATGGATCAAGATTCTTCGCAGACCAAAGTTGCCACCGAGAAGGACCCTGGCTGCCCTTGCAGGGCCAAAACCCTCCTCCAAACTGCATCAAGAAAGTGGGGGTCAGAGTTCTCTTTCTCAGAGGAATGGGACACTTTTTGTGTCCCGGCCCTAAGGCACTCTGCTCCCGGACGCCACCTGAAATTCCGTATGGATCAAGATTACTGGCTGACGCAAGCTGCCATCAACCAGGACACTTGTTGCATTTGTAGGGCTAAAATCTTCCACCAAACCGACATCATGTATTTCTGGCCTAAGTTTTCTTTCACGTGGGTAAGTGCCATCTTTTGTATCGTAGGCCCCATGTCTGGGAATCAACTGCCGTCTCTTCAAATTCCGCATGGAGCAAGATCCCTCACAGACCCAAGCTGCCACCGAGAAGGACCCTGGCTGCCCTTGCAGGGCCAAAACCCTCCTCCAAACTGACGTCAGGAAACTGGGGGGCAGAGTTCTCTTTCTCAGAGAAAAAGGGACACTTTTTGTGTCCCGGCCCTAAGGCACTCTGCTCCCGGACGCCACCTGAGATGCCGCACGGATCAAGATCCTTCCCACACACCAAGCTGCATCAACCAGAATTCTAGTTGCAATTGTCGGGCTAACTGCCTCCTTAAAACTGGCATCATGGATTTGGCAGACTGAGTTTTCTTTCACGTGGATGTCACGATCCGCTCGTAGGAGCGGGGGTCGTGATGGTTCGTTACTTTGAATCTCAGAGTGCAAAAGAAAACAGGGACAAGTATTTTGGCTTCAATCAAAAATCAAAAGCACTTTATTGAGTGCCAACAACACGCTTATGCGATAGAAGAGAGAGAGAGAGAAAAAAGAGAGAGAGAGAAGGAAAGAGAGAGAGAGAAAAGGAGGGGCATAGCTACCACGGCACGACGAGGTCCTCGTTGTCCGGATCCGATGGATTAGTCTCGTCCGTAGGGAGATCTCGTAGGGGTACCTTTTGAGAGTCTCTTTATAGTCTTTTCGAAAGCGGGGGGGCAGGTAAGCAAGAGATGAGGCAATCCCTCCAGAGACGAGGGACAAGTAGCCAGCAGGTGGGGAGTAAGGCCCATTGTTTTAGAGTACAGGTGCAGCTGTACCGGACATATAGTTCGGTTCTTTCCATCCCGGTAGCCGGGAGAATGCAGTTCCCACAGGCATGTACCAACACGCCTCTGCAGCACAGCTCAGCAGCACAGCTCTGCAGTACACCTGGGCACCTGGCAGGCACCCCATCAAGATCTGGCTGGACTTCTATTGTGCAAAAGTCCTTTTCCCCTCTTAGGGTCTCTGGGTTTTCGGCCTCTGCTTCTGTCGATGGTCGTGAGGCAGATAGGGATTTCCGTCCAGACTCTTACAGTGGATAAGTGCTATCATTTGTATCGTAGGACCCATGTCTGGGAATCAACTGCCGTCTCTTTAAATTCCGCATGGATCAAGATCCATCACAGACCCAAGCTGCCACCGACTAGGACCCTGGCTGCCCTTTCAGGGCCAAAACCCTCCACAAAACTGACATCAAGAAAGTGGGGGGCAGAGTTCTCTTTCTCAGAGAAAAGGGACATTTTTTGTGTCCCGGCCCGAAGGCACTGTGCTCCCTGCTGCCTGCTGAAATTCCGCATGGATCAAGATTCCTCGCAGACCCCAGCTGCCGCCGACATGGACCCTGGCTGCCTTTGCAGGGCCAAAACCCTCCTCCAAACTGACATCAAGAAACTGGGGGGCAGAGTCCTCTTTATCAGAGAAAAGGGACAGCTTTTGTGTCCTGGCCCTAAGGCACTGTGATCCCGGACTCCACCTGAAGTGCCGCATGGAGCAAGATCCTTTCCAGACCCAAGCTGCCATCAACTAGAACTCTGGCTGCAATTGTAGGGCTAAATGCCTCCTAAAAACTGGCATCATGCATCTGGGGGAATGACTTTTCTTTCACATGGAAAAGCGCCATTGTTTGTATCGAAGCCACATATCTGGGAGTTGACAGCCGCATGCTGAAATTCCGCATGGATTAAGATTCCTAGCAGACCCAAGCTGCCACTGACAAGGACCCTGGCTGCCCTTGCAGGGCCAAAACCCTCCTCCAAACTGACATCAAGAAACTGGGGGGCAGAGCTCTCTTTCTCAGAAAAAACGGAAAATTTTTGTGTCCCGGCCCTAAGGCACTTGTGCTCCGGATTGCCTCCCGAAAATTCGTATGGATCAAGATCCCTCAACAGACCCAAAGCTCACCGACAAGGACGCTGGCTGCCCTTGCCAGGGCCAAATCCCTCCACCAAACTGACATAGAAAAACTGGGGAGCAGAGTTCGCTTTCTCAGAGAAAGGACCTTTTCGTGTCCCGGCCCTAAGCACGTGCTCCCGGATGCCTCCTTGAAATTCGCATGGATCAAGATTCCTCGCAAGACCAGCTGCCACAGAGAAGGACCCTATAAGCCAGGGCAAGGCCAAAACCCTCTCCAAACTGACATCAAGAAAGTGGGGGCAGAGTTCTCTTTCTCAGAGAAAAGGTACACATTTTTTGTGTCGGCCCTAAGGCACTGTGCTTCCTGCTGCCTCCTGAAATTCCGTATGGATCAAGATTCCTCGCTGAGGCAAGATGCCATCAACTAGGACTCTGGTTGCATTTGTAGGGCCAAAAACCCTCCTCCAAACTGACATCAAGAAACTGGGGGGCAGAGTTCTCTTTCTCAGAGAAAAGGGACACTTTTGTGTCCTGGCCCTAAGGCACTGTGCTCCCTGCTTCCTCCTGATATTCCGTATGGATCAAGATTCCTCGCAGACCCAAGGTGCCACTGACAAGGACCCTGGCTGCCCTGAAGGGCAAACCTCCTCCAAACTGACATCAAGAAAGTGGGGCAGAGTCCTTTCTCAGAGAAAAGGGACACTTTCGTGTCCCGGCCCTAAGGCACTGTGCTCCCGGATGCCTCCTGAAATTCCGCATGGATCAAGATTCCTCGCAACCCAAGCTGCCACAGAGAAGACCCTATAAGCCAGTGCAAGGCCAAAAACCCTCCTCCAACTTGACATCAAGAAAGTGGGGGGCAGAGTTCTCTTTCTCAGAGGAAAGGGACACTTTTTGTTTCTAGGCCCTAAGGCACTGTTCTCCCTGCTGCCTCCTGATATTCCGTATGGATCAAGATCCCTCGCAGACCCAAGCAGCCACCGAGACGGACCCTGGCTGCCCTTGCAGGCCAAAATCCTCCTCCAAACTGACATCAAGAAACTGGGGGGCAGAGTTCTCTTTCACAAAGAAAAGGGCACTTTTTTGTGTCCTGGCCCTAAGGCACTGTTTTCTCCCGGATGCCTCCCGAAATTCCGCATGGATCAAGATTTCCCGCAGACCCAAGCTGCCACCGACAAGGACCCTGGCTGCCCTTGCAGGGCCAAAACCCTCCTCCAAACTGACATCAAGAAAGTGGGGGGCAGAGTTCTCTTTCTCAGAGAAAAGGGACAGCTTTTGTGTCCCGGCCCTAAGGCACTCTGCTCCCGGACGCCACCTGAGATGCCGCACGGATCAAGATCCCTCACAGACCCAAGCTGCCATCCACCAGAATTCTGGTTGCAATTGTAGGGCTAAATGCCTCCTAAAAACTGGCATCATGATTGGGGGGATGAGTTTTCTTTCAACATGGAAAGCGCCATTATTTGCTATCGAAGGCCACATCCTGGAGTTGACAGCCCATGCTGAAATTCCACATGATCAAAGATTCCTCGCAGACCCAAGCTGCCACCGAGAAGGACCCTGGCTGCCCTTGCAGGGCCAAAACCCTCCTCCAAACTGACATCAAGAAAGTGGGGGGCAGAGTTCCCTTTTCTCAGAGAAAAGGGACACTTTTTGTGTCCCGGCCCTAAGGCACTCTGCTCCCGGACGCCACCTGAAATTCCGTATGGATCAAGATTACTGGCTGACGCAATCTGCCATCAACTAGAACTCTGGCTGCAATTGTAGGGCTAAATGCCTCCTTAAAACTGGCATCATGGATTTGGGAGACTGAGTTTTCTTTCACGTGGAAAAGTGTCATCATTTGTATCGTAGGCCCCATGTCTGGGAATCAACTACCGCCTCTTCAAATTACGCATGGAGCAAGATCCATCCTCAGACCCAAGCTGCCACCGACTAGGACCCTGGCTGCCCTTGCAGGGCCAAAACCCTCCACCAAACGGACATCAAGAAAGTGGGGGGCAGAGTTCTCTTCCTCAGAGAAAAGGGATATTTTTTGTGTCCCGGCCGTAAGGCACTGTGCTCCCGGATGCCTCCTGAAATTCCGCATGGATCAAGGTCCCTCACAGACCCAAGCTGCCACTGAGAAGGACCCTGGATGCCTTTGCAGGGCCAGAAGCCTCCTCCAAACTGACATCAAGAAACTGGGGGGCAGACTTCTCTTTCTCAGAGGAAAAGGACACTTTTTGTGTCCCGGCCCTAAGGCACTGTGCTCCCTGCTTCCTCCTGAGAATCCGTATGGATCAAGATTCCTCGCAGACCCAAGCTGCCGCGACAAGACCCTGGCTGCCTTTGCAGGCCAACCCTCCTCAAACTGACATCAAGAAAGTGGGGAGCAGAGTTTCCCTTTCTTCCGTGAAAAGGGGACACTTTTTGTGTCCCAAGCCCTAAGGCACTCTGCTCCCGGACGCCACCTGAGATGCCGCACAGTCAAATCCTCACAGACGCAAAGCTGCCATTCCACCAGAATTCTGTTGCCAATTGTAGGGCTAAATACCTCCTTAAAACTGGCATCATGGATTTGGGAGACTGAGTTTTCTTTCACGTGGAAAAGTGCCATCATTTGTATCGAAGGCCCCATGTCTCTGAGTTGACAGCCGCATGCTGAAATTCCGCATGGATTAAGATTCCTCGCAGACCCAAGCTGCCACCGACAATGACCCTTGCTGCCTTTGCGGGGCCAAAACCCTCCTCCAAACTGACATCAAGAAAGTGGGGGGCAGAGTTCCCTTCCTCAGAGAAAAGGGACACTTTTTGTGTCCCAGCCCTAAGGCACTCTGCTCCCGGACACCACCTGAAATTCCGTATGGATCAAGATTACTGGCTGACGCAAGCTGCCATCAACAAGAACTCTGGCTGCAATTCTAGGGCTAAATGCCTCCTTAAAACTGGCATCATGGATTTGGGAGATTGAGTTTTCTTTCACGTGGATAAGTGCCATCATTTGTATCGTAGGCCCCATGTCTGGGAGTCGACAACCGCCTCTTCAATACCGCATGGATCAAGATACCTCACAGACCCAAGCTGCCACCGAGAAGGACCCCGGCTGCCCTTGCAGGGCCAAAACCCTCCTCCAAACTGACATCAAGAAAGTGGGGGGCGGAGTTCCCTTTCTCAGAGAAAAGGGACACTTTTTATGTCCTGGCCCTAAGGCACTGTGCTCCCGGATGCCTCCCGAAATTCCGTATGGATCAAGATCCCTCACAGACCCAAGCTGCCACCGACAAGGACGCTGGCTGCCCTTGCAGGGCCAAATCCCTCCACCAAACTGACGTCAGGAAACTGGGGGGCAGAGTTCTCTTTCTCAGAGAAAAGGGACACTTTTTGTGTCCTGGCCCTAAGGCACTCTGCTCCCTGCTGCCTCTTCAAATTCCGTACGGATCAAGATTCCTCGCAGACCCAAGCTGCCACCGAGAAGGACCCTGGCTGCCCTTGCAGGGCCAAAACCCTCCTCCAAACTGACATCAAGAAACTGGGGGGCAGAGTTCTCTTTCTCAGAGAAAAGGGACACTTTTTGTGTCCCGGCCCTAAGGCACTGTGCTCCCTGCTGCCTGCTGAAATTCCGCATGGATCAAGATTCCTCGCAGACCCAAGCTGCCACCGACAAGGACCCTGGCTGCCCTTGCAGGGCCAAAACCCTCCTCCAAACTGACATCAAGAAAGTGGGGGGCAGAGTTCTCTTTCTCAGAGAAAAGGGACACTTTTTGTGTCCCGGCCCTAAGCCACTCTGCTCACGGACGCCACCTGAGATGCCGCACGGATCAAGATCCTTCCCACACCCAAGCTGCCATCCACCAGAATTCTGGTTGCAATTGTAGGGCTAAATGCCTCCTTAAAACTGGCATCATGGATTTGGCAGACTGAGTTTTCTTTCACGTGGATGTCACGATCCGCTCGTAGGAGCGGGGGTCGTGATGGTTCGTTACTTTGAATCTCAGAGTGCAAAAGAAAACAGGGACAAGTATTTTTGATTAAATCAAAATCAAAAGCACTTTATTGAGTGCCAACAACTCGCTTATGCGATAGAAGAGAGAGAGAGAGAAAAAAGAGAGAGAGAGAAGGAAAGAGAGAGAGAGAAAAGGAGGGGCATAGCTACCACGGCACGACGAGGTCCTCGTTGTCCGGATCCGATGGATTCGTCTCGTCTGTAGGGAGATCTCGTAGGGGTACCTTTTGAGAGTCTCTTTATAGTCTTTTCGAAAGCGGGGGGGCAGGTAAGCAAGAGATGAGGCAATCCCTCCAGAGACGAGGGACAAGTAGCCAGCAGGTGGGGAGTAAGGCCCAGTGTTTTAGAGTACAGGTGCAGCTGTACCGGACATATAGTTCGGTTCTTTCCATCCCGGTAGCCGGGAGAATGCGGTTCCCACAGGCATGTACCAAAACGCCTCTGCAGCACAGCTCAGCAGCACAGCTCTGCAGTACACCTGGGCACCTGGCAGGCACCCCATCAAGATCTGGCTGGACTTCTATTGTGCAAAAGTCCTTTTCCCCTCTTAGGGTCTCTGGGTTTTCGGCCTCTGCTTCTGTCGATGGTCGTGAGGCAGATAGGGATTTCCGTCCAGACTCATACAGTGGATAAGTGCCATCATTTGTATCGAAGGTCCCATGTCTGGGAATCAACTGCCGTCTCTTCAAATTCCGCATGGATCAAGATCCATCTCAGACCCAAGCTGCCACCGACAAGGACCCTGGCTGCCCTTGCAGGGCCAAAACCCTCCTCCAAACTGACATCAAGAAAGTGGGGGGCAGAGTTCTCTTTCTCAGAGAAAAGGGACATTTTTTGTGTCCCGGCCCTAAGGCACTGTGCTCCCGGATGCCTCCTGAAATTCCGCATGGATCAAGGTCCCTCACAGACCCAAGCTGCCACTGACAAGGACCCTGGCTGCCTTTGCAGGGCCAAAACCGTCCTCCAAACTGACATCAAGAAAGTGGGGGGCAGACTTCTCTTTCTCAGAGAAAAGGGACACTTTTTGTGTCCCGGCCCTAAGGCACTGTTCTCCTTGCTGCCTCCTGAAATTCCGCATGGATCAAGATTCCTCGCAGACCCAAGCTGCCGCCGACAAGGACCCTGGCTGCCTTTGCAGGGCCAAAACCCTCCTCCAAACTGACATCAAGAAAGTGGGGAGCAGAGTTCCCTTTCTCCGTGAAAAGGGACACTTTTTGTGTCCCAGCCCTAAGGCACTCTGCTCCCGGACGCCACCTGAGATGCCGCACAGATCAAGATCCCTCACAGACCCAAGCTGCCATCCACCAGAATTCTGGTTGCAATTGTAGGGCTAAATGCCTCCTAAAAACTGGCATCATGGATCTGGGGGACTGAGTTTTCTTTCACATGGAAAAGCGCCATTGTTTGTATCGACGGCCGCATACCTGGGAGTTGACAGCCGCATGCTGAAATTCCACATGGATCAAGATTCCTCGCACACCCAAGCTGCCACCGACAAGGACCCTGGCTGCCCTTGCAGGGCCAAAACCCTCCTCCAAACTGACATCAAGAAAGTGGGGAGCAGAGTTCCCTTTCTCCGTGAAAAGGGACACTTTTTGTGTCCCAGCCCTAAGGCACTCTGCTCCCGGACGCCACCTGAAATTCCGTATGGATCAAGATTACTGGCTGACGCAAGCTGCAATCAACAAGAACTCTGGCTGCAATTCTAGGGCTAAATGCCTCCTTAAAACTGGCATCATGGATTTGGGAGATTGAGTTTTCTTTCACGTGGATAACTGCCATCATTTGTATCGTAGGCCCCATGTCTGGGAGTCGACAACCGCCTCTTCAATACCGCATGGATCAAGATACCTCACAGACCCAAGCTGCCACCGACAAGGACCCTGGCTGCCCTTGCAGGGCCAAAACCCTCCTCCAAACTGACATCAAGAAAGTGGGGGGCAGAGTTCCCTTTCTCAGAGAAAAGGGACACTTTTTGTGTCCCGGCCCTAAGGCACTGTGGTCCCGGATGCCTCCCGAAATTCCGTATGGATCAAGATCCCTCACAGACCCAAGCTGCCACCGACAAGGACGCTGGCTGCCCTTGCAGGGCCAAATCCCTCCACCAACCTGACGTCAGAAAACTGGGGAGCAGAGTTCGCTTTCTCAGAGAAAAGGGACACTTTTCGTGTCCCGGCCCTAAGGCACTGTGCTCCCGGATGCCTCCTGAAATTCCGCATGGATCAAGATTCCTCGCAGAACCAAGCTGCCACAGAGAAGGACCCTGTCAGTCCTTGCAGGGCCAAAACCCTCCTCCAAACTGACATCAAGAAAGTGGGGGGCAGAGTTCTCTTTCTCAGAGAAAAGGGACACATTTTGTGTCCCGGCCCTAAGGCACTGTGCTCCCTGCTGCCTCTGAAATTCTGCATGGATCAAGATTCCTCGCAGACCCAAGCTGCCAACCGAGAAAGGACCCTGGCTGCCCTTGCAAGGGCCAAAATTCCTCCTCCAAACGACATCAAGAAAAGTGGGGGGCAGAGTTTCTCTTTCTCAGAGAAAAGGGAGACATTTTGTATCCCGGCCCGAAGGCACTGTTCTCCCTGCTGCCTGATGAAATTTCTCATGGATCAAGATCCCTCGCAAACCCAAGCTGCCACTGACAAGGACCCTGGCTCCCTTTGCAGGGCCAAAACCCTCCTCCAAACTGACATCAAGAAAGTGGGGGACAGAGTTCTCTTTCTCAGAGAAAAGGGACAACTTTTGTGTCCCGGCCTTAAGGCACTCTGCCCGGACACCACCTGAGATGGCCGCATATCGGATCAAGATCCCTCAGCAGACCAAAGCTGCCATGCAGCGCAGAAATTCTGGTTGCATTTTAGGGCTAAAATGCCTCCTAAACTGGCATCGATGGATGCTGCGGGACTGAGTTTTCTTCACATGGAAAAGCGCCATTATTGTGTATCGAAGGCCACATACCTGGGAGTTGAACCAGGCCGCATGCTTGAAAATTCACATGGATCAAATTCCTCGCAGCACCCAAGCTGCCACGACAGGACCCTGGCTGCCCTTGCAGGGCCAAAACCCTCCTTCAAAACTGACATCAAGAAAATGGGGGGCAGAGTTCCCTTTCTCAGAGAAGAGGGACATTTTTGTGTCCCGGCCGTAAGGCATCTGTGCTCCCGGACGCCACCTGAAAATTCCGTAAGGATCAAGTTACTGGCTGACGGCAAGCCTGCCATTAAGAACTCTGGCTGCAATTGTAGGACTAAATGCCTCCTTTAAACTGGCATCATGGATTTTGGAGACTGAGTTTTCTTTCACATGGATAAGTGCCATCATTTGTATCGTAGGACCCATGTCTGGAAATCAACTGCCG
>JAVTVJ010005796.1:0-12120 GCA_034509425.1 Eopsaltria australis
GCAATTCACGGACCAGACCCCCACAGCCCAACCCCAGAACCCCCCGAGCCCTCGGGATCGCCCCGCTCCGGGGGCGCCCCGGCGCTGCCCCCCTCGGCGGGGTCTGCACCGGGGCTGGGGGCGCGGAGCCCCCCGGGCCGAGCCCCCCGAGCCCCGCACGTACCGAGGGCGAGCGCGGCCGGGCCGCCCGCCATGGCGGGGCTGCACCGGAGCGAGCGGGGCCGGGGCCGGGCCGGGCCGGGCGGGCGCTGGCGGCGGGGCCGCTGCGGGGCCGAGGGGCGGCTCCGCCCGGCGGAAATGGGCGGCACCGGCCGGGCCGGGGCGGGGACAGCGCGGGCAGCGGCAGCGCCGGACCCGCCCGGACAGCCCGCGGGACCGCCCCGGGCACCGTGCGGGAACATCCCGGGACCATCCCGGGACCATCCCGGGATCATCCCGGACAGCCCGCGGGACCGCCCCGGGCACCGTGCGGGAACGTCCCGGGACCATCCCGGGACCATCCTGGGATCATCCCGGACAGCCCGCGGGACCGCCCCGGCACCGAGTGCTGAAGCGTCCCGGGACCATCCCGGGACGCCCCGGGCACCGTGCGGGAACATCCCGGGGACACATCCGGGACATCCCGGGATCATAACCGGACAGGCCCGCGGGAACCGGCCCCGGCAAACCGTGCGGGGAACATCCGGGACCATCCCGGATCATCCTGGACGAGCCCGCGGACCGCCCCGGCCACCGTGCGGGAACATCTCCCACGGGAACCACCGCGGGATGCATTCCCTGGACCGCCCGCGGTGACCGCCCCGGGCACCGTGCGGGAAAATCCCCGGGACCATCCGGGAGACGCCCCGGGACACGCGGTGCGGGAAATATCCCGGGACGCGATCCCGGGACCGCCCCGGGCACCGTGCGGGAACATCCCGGGACCATCCCGGGACCGCCCCGGGCACCGTGCGGGAACATCCTGGGACTATCCCGGGACCGCCCCGGGCACCGTGCGGGAACATCCCGGGACCATCCCGGGAACATCCCGGGACCATCCCGGGACCATCCCGGACACCCCGCGGCACCGCCCCGGGACCATCCCGGGATCATCCCGAGCAGCGTGCGGGACCGCCCCGGGCACCCTGCGGGACAATCCCGGGCACCGTGCGGGAACACCCCGGGACCATCCCGGACACCCCGCGGGACCGCCCCGGGCAACTCCCGCATGGGTCCCCCTGGGAACCCCTCGGGACCACCCGGGACGCTTCCTCCGGGACCCCCCCGGAGCTCTCTGCGACCACCCGGGACCGCCCCCACCGGGATCGTCCGGACTCACCCTGGACCCTCCCCCTCGGGATCCCCACGGGACCGCCCGGGGCCATCCGGACCCACCCTGGACCTTCCCACCGGGACCATCCGGACCCCCCGGGCACTCACTCTGCGGGGACCCAGCCCCGGATGTCCCCAGGGGAGCCCCCACCCCCCTGCAAGGCTGAATTTTGGGCTGGGGTCACCCTGTGTCACCCACATGGGGAGCCCTTGGCCCCAGCTCAGTGTGACCCCCTGGCCGTGTCCCCACGGAGGGGGGACAGGAGTGACCAGGGCCCCTCCATGTCCCTCCCTGCCCCCCTGTGACTCCCGGATTGCCAAACCCCTGCCAGCACATCCTGTGTCATCCTCAGCTGCTGCTGAGCCCAGCCTTGGTCATCCCGAAATCTGCAGGGCCACCACCCCGCTGATCCCACCCTCGGTCATCCCGAAACCCGGAGTCCTCACCCCGCTGATCCCAGCCTTGGTCATCCCAAAATCCGTGGAGTTCTTGCCCTGCTGATCCCAGCCTTGGTCATCCCAAAACCCAGAGCCCTCACCCCACTGATCCCAGCCTTGGTCATCCTGAGATGGCCCAGCTGGGATTTCTTTGGGAGGGAGGGATGTGCTATGGGGACAGGGTCAGAGTGTCCCCACAGAGCGCTGGGGACAAAGCCGGTGACCTAAATCTGGCCAGTGGTGACCTGAATCTGACCAATGGTGACCCAAATCCGGCCAGTGGTGTCCAAATCCGGCCAGCGGTGACCCAAATCCGACCAGCGGTGACCCAAATCCGGCCAGTGGTGTCCAAATCGGACCAGTGGTGACCCAAATCAGACCAGTGGTGGCACAAATCCGGCCAGCGGTGACCCAAATCCGGCCAGGGGCCAGCACATCTCCCATGATCCGTGAGGATCATCCCTGAGAACCCCAGGTCTGACCCAAGGAAGCCCCTGGATGTGGGGCCCTGTTGGGTTTGGAAAAGTCCGTGCCAGGCTGTGTCCCCCCCGTGTCCCCAGCCCGTGTCCCCCCCGTGTCCCCCTCCTGTTCCCATCCCATGTCCCCTCCTGTGTGCCTCCCGTGTCCCCTCTTGTGTGCCTCCCATGTCCCCATCCCGTGTCCCCATCCCATGTCCCCTCGTGTGCCATCCCGTGTCCCCACCCTGTGTCCCCATCCCATATTTCATCCTGTGTCCTCCCCCCGTGTCCTCCTCCTGTCCCCCTCCATGTCCCATCCCATGTCCCCATCCTGTGTCCCCCACAAGTGTCCACCGCTCCTGTCCATCCCGTGTCCCGCATCCGCATGTCCCCCCGTGTCCCCCTCCTGTTCCCATCCCGTGTCCCCCTCCTGTCCCCCTCCTGTCCCCCCCGTGTCCCCCCCCGTGTCCCCTGCCGTGTCCCCCCGCGGGAGCTGCTCCCAGCCCCGGGGGAGCGCCCGGCCCTGCCCGCTCCGGTTCCCGTTCCCAGGTTCCCAGGTGATAGCATCTCCCCTCGGCACTTGAAAGCGCCTCTTTGAAGGGGCCGGGAGCCGCCGCTTCCCGACGCCGCCGATCCCGGATCCCAGCGCCCCACAAGCCCTGGGAATGTCGCTCCAGAGTCCCGGAGTCCCGGCACAGAGGCCACCCAAAATCCCACTGGAACCCTTTGGATCACGGGTGGCCCTGGGGGCTGCACATCCCCGTTCCTACAGAGATCCCACAGCATTCCCACCCTTGGGGCTCATCCCAAGAATCCCAAAACACACTGGAATGTGATCCCAGTGCTGTGACCATCCCAAAATCCCACCGGAACCCTTTGGATCACGGGTGGCCCTGGGGGCTGCACATCCCTGTTCCTACAGAGATCCCACAGCATTCCCACCCTCGGGGCTCATCCCAAACATCCTAAAGTGCATTGGAATGTGATCCCAGAACCTGAACATCCCAGTGCTGTGACCATCCCAGTGCTGTGACCACCCCAAAATCCCACTGGAAACCTTTGGATCACGGGTGGCCCTGGGGGCTGCACATCCCCGTTCCTACAGAGATCCCACAGCATTCCCACCCTCGGGGCTCATCCCAAACATCCTAAAGTGCATTGGAATGTGATCCCAGAACCCTGAACATCCCAGTGCTGTGACCATCCCAAAATCCCACTGGAACCCTCTGGGCCACAGCCTGGGCTGGGGGGGAATGGGAATGGGAATGGGAATGAGAATGGGAGTGGGAATGGTGGTGGGGCAGGGAGGAGCCGAAAGGATTTGGGGGTGATCCCCAGTGCCTGGAAAGCAGCTGGAATATGGGAATGCTGAAGAAAAGGTGGCTCTTTCCTGCTTGGCACCACTGGGATTCCCAACATCCACTGTCATTCCCGACCCCAAAAACATTCCTGACCCCAAAAACATTCCCGACTCCAAAAATGATTCCTGACCCCCACCAACATTCCCAACTCCAACCAACATTCCCAACCCCCACCATCATTTCTGACCCCAAAAACCATTCCCGACCCCAAAAAACATTTCTGCCCCGAAAAAACATTCCTGACCCCCAAAAATATTCCCAACCCCAAAAACCACTCCCACCCCCCCTTTGGAAGCAGCATCCCAGAGCATCTCCCTCCCTTCCCAGGATTTCCGGAGTTCCCCGTCCCTTTTCCCGAGTTACAAAACCACAACCCCAAACCGAGGCGTTGTTTTGGGGTTATAATAATAAATTATAATTAAATTGGGGTTATTTAATTGTTCCTGCCCCGGGAGCCTGCGGGTGTTGGGTTTTCCTCTTGGAATCGCTCTTTGTCCGTGGTTTACGCCGGGTTTGGGATTAAAGGGTCATTCCCGGGGGCAGATCAGGGATAAATCCATCGATTTAGGGCAAATCCCTGAAAAAGGGGCATAAACTCCTCCTCCTTCATCCCCCATTCCATCCCCTCTCCCAGTGGGGGAAATCCTAAGGGATTTCTGGGCTGGAATGTGACGTTTTGGGCCCTTCCATGCAGGAGAATCCACCCAAAAGATGGGATTTAGGGATTTATCCAGGCTGGAGGGTGACACTGTGGACCCCAGCCAATGGGAAAACCCACCCAAAACACGGGATTTTGGGATTTATCCAGGCTGCAGAACAACACTATGGACCTCACTCAGTGGGAAATCCCACTCAAAATGTGGGATTTAGGGATTTAGGGACCCCCAAACACCCTCTGTACCCCACGGAGACACCTCCAGCTCCCTGGAAAGGACCGGGAATATTCCCCTTGGTCGGGACTCTCCTCCCTCTCACTCTGCCATGACTTCAACCCCTGATGTTCAGACGTGGCGACGGCAAAAAAAAAAAAAAAATTAAAAAAAAAAAATTTAAAAAAGCAGGAAAAATCCCCCAAATCCCCGCGTCCCGCTTCCAGCGGGAACAAGGGCGCTGTGTGCTCGCGTCCGGCAGGAATCCTGCGGCCGCCTGTTGATCTTGGAGCGCCGAGGTGAAAATGAGGCCGAGGCAAAACACGGCCCCGGGCTCCCCCCGGCCCTTCCCGGGGCTCGCACAATCCCAAATTGTCGCCGCCGGGATGGTTTTGGCTCCTCGGCGGGGCCCTGGGATCGATGGGGCGGCGGCGGCTGGCGGGGAGAGGGGGGAGAGGGGGAGAGGCTCCCCCCGGGGTTGTTTGATGTATGGGATGGGGATAAATCCAGCGTTATTCCCAGGAGTGGGAATTCGGGAATGCGGGGATGCTGCTGCCCCGGAGCGGCGTGGCCTCGGGGTGATCCCGTTCCTGCTGCCCCAGCCTGAATTTTGGGGATCTGACCCGTGCGGGAAGGGCAGAACCTCTGATACCCTCCCCTATCCCGAATTTTGGGGGGTCCGATTCATCCTGGGGCTGTTTCTGGAGAGGCAACATCTCCAGCATCTCCCTTATCCCGAATTTCGGGGATCTGACCCGTGCTGGGAGGGCAGAACCTCTGATACCCTCCCCATCCCGAATTTTGGGGGGTCCGATTCATCCTGGGGCTGTTTTTGGAGAGGCAACATCTCCAGCATCTCCCTCATCCCGAATTTCGGGGATCTGACCCGTGCTGGGAGGGCAGAACCTCTGATACCTCCCCCATCCCGAATTTTGGGGGGTCCGATCCATCCTGGGGCTGTTTTTGGACAGGCAGCACCTCCAATGTTCTTCTCATCCCAAATTCTGGGCGTCTGACCCACCCTGGAAGGGCAGCACCTCCAGCATCTCCCTCATCCCGAATTTTGGGGGTTTGACGCATCCTGGGGCTCTTATTGGACAGGCAGCTCCTCCAATATCCCTTCTATCCCGAATTTTGGGGGTCCGATCCACCCTGCTGCTGTTTTTGGAAGGGCAGCACCTCCGACATCTCCCTCATCCCGCTAAAAGTGGGGCTTTATTGGGAATTTTTTCCTGGCTTTATCTCGCAGCTCCTGTTTTTCCACCGCCTTAAAAGGCTCTTTCATAGCCGGGATTTTCCCCGTGAATGTCCATTTTATTCCCTTTTTTTTTCTTCCTTCCCTAAACAACTCTTCGGGGCTTTCTCCCCTCCCACCCCTTTTCCCCGCTCCCCCTTTTCTGTTTACGTCCCGTTTTTTTGCCGAAAACCTCCATAAATAAAGGATTTTGGAGCAATCCGAGCCTGGCCACTGACGAGGGCTTTGTTTGCCTGCGGCTCCGGGCTGGCAGCTCCCAGGAAAATGTCAATATTGGGTCACTTAGCACCACATTATTTTATTTATGTTTTTATCCTCGTCCAGCAGCGGGGATAAGCATGGAAAGCGAGCGGGAATTCCCCCCGGGAATGCGGGAGAGGGGCTGATCCCGCTGCGGGGCTGATCCCGAGGTGGCTCTGGCAGGTCCCGCTGCGGGGCTGATCCCGCGGTGGCTCTGGCAGGTCCCGGTGCGGGGCTGATCCCGAGGTGGCTCTGGCAGGTCTCTCTTCCAGGTGTTTTGGGGTTTCCCAGCTCTCCGTGGTCACGAGGAGCCGTGTCCGGCCGTGCTGCGGACACTGGGATCATTCAGCCGCGGTGACCGCAGCTCGGAGAGCACTCGGGCGGCCGCACGTCCGGCTGTGCCCTCAGAAACCCCGAATCCCTGCTCCCGTGCTCCTCCTTCTCCTCGGGATCCCTGCAGGGCTTTGTGGTGGGACCCCAAATCCCTGCTCCCGTCCTCCTCCTTCTCAGAATCCCTCCAGGGCTTTGTGGTAGAACCCCAAATCCACGCTCTGGTTCCTCTCCTCCTTCTTGGGATCCTTCCCGGGGTTTTGTGGTGGGACCCCTAATCCACACCCCAGTTCTCATCCTTGGGATCCCTGCAGGGACTTTGCAGTGGGACCCCAAATCCCTGCTCTGGTTCTCCTCCTTCTGAGGATCTCTCCAGGGCTTTGTGGTGGGACCCCGAATCCACACCCCAGTTCTCATCCTTGGGATCCTTCCAGGACCCCAAATCCACGCTCTGCTTCCTCTCCTCTTCCTCAGGATCCTTCCAGGGGTTCTTCAACGGGACCCCAAATCCACATCCCACTTCTCCTGCCCCTTGGGATCCCTCTGTGACTGTGGTAGGACCCCAGATCCACGCCCCAGTTCTGGGGGCACCCTCCCGGCTCAGGTGGGATGTCCCCCACACCCATCCAAGCTGCCCAGGGTTTTGTGCTGGGACCCCAGATCCACGCCCCAGTTCTGGGGACACCCTCCCCGCTCAGGTGGGATGTCCCCCACACCCATCCAAGGTGCCCATGCTGGAGAAGCCTCCCCGTGTCCTTCCTTTCTCCGCGAGCGGGGCAGAGGGCCAGCGGTGTCCGGCCAGGACAAAGCCCCCGGAAGGCCGGCGGCGGCGGAACAGAGGCGCTCAGTGTCCGGGCCACTGCCCCGGGCGGTCACAATGCTGGCACTGTCCCCAAGCGGGATCTGTTTGTCCCTGTCCCGCCTGTTTGTCCAGCGCTCCCATTGTGCGGCCCGGCAGGAGCGGCCCCGGAGCTGAGTCAGCGCCCGGCCCCGCTCCCCACGCGCGACCGCCCGGGAATCCGCGCCCACCGCCGGGCACGGGGGGGCATCGGCACCTGGGGGGGCATCGACACCTGGGGGTGACATCGGCACCTGGGGGACATCGGCACCTGGGGGACATCGGGACCTGGGGGACATCGGCACCTGGGGGGCATTGGCACCTGGGGGGGCATGGGGACCTGGGGGGCATCGGGACCTGGGGGGCATCGGGACCTGGGGGGCATTGGCATCTGGGGCTGGCATCAGTAACTTGGGGATGGCATTGACACCGGGGAAAGGCATCGCTACCTGGGGGTGGCATCGGGACCTGGGGGTGGCATCGGGACCTGGGGGTGGCATCGGGACCTGGGGGTGACATCGCTACCTGAGGGTGGCATCGGGACCTTGGGATGGCATCGGGACCTTGGGATGGCATTGCCAGACCCGGACCCAGGAGATTTGGGACGCTCTCGGCACCTGGGGATGGCACGGGCACCGAGCCGGGCACCTCGGCATGGGATCGGCAGAACCGCTCGGCTCCTCGGGATCGCGCCCGGAGCTCCATCCTTCCCTGGGAACGTGGGAAAGCAGCCGGGCCGCGGTGCCGTGCCCGCCTCCCGCGGGGGTGACTCAGCCCTGGCAGCGGAGCTGCGGCCGCGGAGCCGCGGGAGCCACGCGTGACTCAGCCCCGAGGCACGGCAGGAATGTCCCTGCCCGGGAAGCGCGCACAGGTAGAACAGGTCCCGGCGCTGCCCGCAGCTCCTCCGGGAAGCGGCAGAGCCGGGCCCCGGAGCCAGCGGATGTTCCCAGGCGCTCGCAGATCCCGCAGATCTCACACGGCTCACACCTGAGTTTCCCAGGGGAGACGCACCTGGAGGGGAAGGCTGGGATCTGCTCCCGATCCCGGCAAGGTCACGGCGCAGCCGCTGCCGCCGGACCCCAAACCACCCCAAAGCTCCGGTTTGGGCTCCTTATGGAGCAGGGAAGAAGCACCAGATCCTAAACCATCCCAAAGCTCCGGTTTGGGCTCCTTATGGGGCAGGGAAGAGCCACCACCCCCCTCTGAAAGTTGGGAAGTCCGGGAATTTGGTGTCCCTGCCTCGGTGTCGCTGTTCCGGGCAGTGTTGGTCACCCAACGGGGACACTCAGGCGGAAGGTGTCGGGCTGGTGGCACCACGAGGGTCCCTTTCGTGGATGAGGTGGGAACGGGACGAGGAGCCGCCCCCTCCATCCCCACAGAGACCCCCGAGAGCCCTTTCGAGGCGCGGGTGTGACACCCGTGGGACAGGACCGAGAGCACCGGGCAGGGGACACAGGGGACACGTCCCGGCCGGGTGTGACCGTCATGGGACAGGACCAGGGTCACCGGGCAGGAACACGGGGGACATGTCCCGGCCTGGTGTGACCCTCACTAGATAGGACCGAGGGCACCGGACAGGGGACACGGGGGACACGGGGGACATGTCCCGGCCTGGTGTGACCCTCACTAGATAGGACCGAAGGCACCGGACAGGGGACACGGGGGACACGGGGGACATGTCCCGGCCGGGTGTGACACCCGTGGGACAGGACCGAGAGCATCGAGCAGGGGACACGGGGGACACGGAGGACACGGGGGACACGGGGGACACGTCCCGGCCGGGTCTGACCCTCACGGGACAGGACCGAGGGCACCGGGCAGGGACACAGGGGACACGGGGGACACGTCCCGGCCGGGTGTGACCCTCACGGGACAGGACCGAGGGCACCGGGTAGGGGACACAGGGGACACAGGGGACACGGGGGACACGTCCCGGCCGGGCCGGCGCGACGCTGGCGGGGAGCGGTGAAACACAAACATTCCTCGGGAAGAGCCAGCGCAGAGCCGGACTTTGCCCCGGCGACAACACTGAGCCGATTCTGCTCCGCTGCCAAGCAAATCCCGGCGCTGGGACGGAGCCAGCGCTGGAAAATTTCGAGTGCCAGGAGCGGCGCGGGCACTGCCCGGAGCCACCGGAGGGGACAAACCCGGAGCCGATGCCACCGCCGCCACCGGCGCTGTGCCCGCCGGGCGTTCCGGCGGCTCCGGGAGCGGAGGACGGGGCTGGAGGGAGAAGGGGAATTCGGGCAGGGAGCGGGGATCGGTGTCCCGGGAATTGCTGATGTTTTGGGGTTGTGTCGCAGCGGTGCCCGAGTGGGGCCTGGGCACGGCACGGCACTCGTCGGGTGTCACCAGAGGGGACACGCCCCTGTCACCTCCGTGCTGGGGACACCGATGGCTCCTCATCCTCATTTTCGTGCCGTGGAAAAGGCACCGGGAGCCTCCAGCCGGGAGGGAGCAGAGCTGGAGCCCTGCGGGGACACGGAGCCCTCGGTGTGCGCCGCGTTTGGTGTGGGCAGGATGGAAAATCCTCTGCACACAATCCCCAAAAACCCCGGGAATCAGTGAAAATCAGGATAAAAATGATCGATTATAACAGCGTGAAGAACAACGGGAATAATGGGAGTGATAACGGGAATAAGAATCAGAATAGGGCGATTAATGATAGCGATGATGATGATGATAACAATAAATTAAAAAATAAAAGCAGAAATGATGGTGATGATGGTGATGATGATGATAAAAAGTAAAAATAAAATAATTTAAAAATAAAAATAATTACAAATAAAAATTAAAATAAAATAAAGGTAAAGATAAAAATAAAAATAGATAAAAATAAAATAAAGATAAAAATAAAAATAAAGATAAAAATAAAAATAAAGATAAAAATAAAATAAAGATAAAAATAAAAATAAAGATAAAAATAAAAATAAAAATAAAAATAAAAATAAAAATAAAAATAAAAATAAAAATAAAAATAAAAATAAAAATACGTATTTTTTTCTTCTCCCATCACACCAAGAAACTCGATTACAAAGTTCTCCACATCCATGGGAGGCTCCGCGCCGGTTCCCAGGGATCCCAGCCCCGCTCAGATCCCGGTGCCAAGGCTCCGTCTCCATCCGAATCCCCCCGCGGCCGCCCCGCCGCCCTTCACCCCCCGCTCGTTTAAAAGCAGTGAAAAGAACCAGGAGCGCAAAATTCCAGCCGGAGCATCACAAAGGCGGGCTGACGTCAGGGAGGCGGAGGGCTCCGGGCCAGGAGAAGGGAAGCTGTGTTCGGAAAATGACAATTTCTGTCTAGGAAAGGCGGCCGTGAAAGGAGCCCTTCTGCAGGAGCCGCCGCGGAACAAGAAAAGCCTTTGAAGGGCCGGGGAAGCGGCTCGGCCGGCGGCCAGCCCGCCCAGGAATCCATGGACACGGATTGCTGCTGCCCCGGGAGCCGGGAGCCCGCCCGGCACGGCACGGGGGGGGATCCTGAGCCGGCCCCGCCGGGCTGGACGCGCGCCCTGCTCCCG
This sequence comes from Eopsaltria australis, assembly GCA_034509425.1. Lineage (NCBI taxonomy): Eukaryota > Metazoa > Chordata > Aves > Passeriformes > Petroicidae > Eopsaltria > Eopsaltria australis. The sequence continues at coordinate 10,618 of JAVTVJ010005796.1, forward strand.
GCTGGGATGGGGATGGGGATGGGATGGGGATGGGGATGGGGATGGGGATGGGGATGGGGATGGGATGAATAATGGGATGGGATGGGATGGGATCCATGGGATGGGATCCATGGGATGGGATGGGATGGGATGGCATGGGATGGGATGGGATGGGATGGGATGGGATGGGATGGGGATGGGGATGGGATGGGAGGGGGATGGGGATGGGATCGATGGGATGGGATGGGATGGGATGGGGATGGGGATGGATGGGGATGGGATGGAAATGGGATGGAATCTTGGGATGGGATGGGATGGGGATGGGATGGGGATGGGATGGGATGGGATGGGAATGGGGATGGGATGGGGAGGGGATGGGATGGGATGGGATGGGATGGGATGGGGATGGGGATGGGATGGGAGGGGGATGGGGATGGGATCGATGGGATGGGATGGGATGGGATGGGATGGGGATGGGGATGGGGATGGGGATGGGGATGGAATGGGATGGGATCCTTGGGATGGGATGGGATGGGGATGGGGATGGGGATGGGATGGGATGGGATGGGATGGGATGGGATGGGGATGGGGATGGGGATGGGATAAAGGTGCCGATTCAGCCCCGGATCCCCGTGCTGGCAGCTCTGTGGGGAGAACTGGAGAGAAATATTAAAAAACGGAGGGAAAATCCCCATTTTCCCAGGTGTTCCTTCAGCCAGGGATTTTGGAAGGTTCCTCCTGCACCCACAGGCATTGGAGGCACCCAGGAACAAGAATTTCCCACAAAAATCCGGTTCCTGCCAAGCCGGACACCCCCGATGTCCCTGGGTGAGGCGTGGGGTGAGGCTCCTCACATCCCACCTCCATAAATTCCAAACCAGGGATTTTTCCCCTGGATTCTCCCTGTGCTGGGATCCTTTGATGTCGGGAGGATGAGGATGAGGATGAGAGGAAATAACTTCAGATTGTGCCAGGGCAGATTTAGGTTGGGAATCGGGGAAATTCCTCTGTGGGAAAGGGTTGTCCAGCCCTGGGAGAACCCACTCCTGGTGGGATTTGCCAGTGGAGGTGGCACTTGGGGACACGGGCAGTGGTGGCCCTGGCAGGGCTGCGGGTGGCCTCGGTGGCCTCAGAGGGCTTTTCCAGCCTTAGTGATTCCGTGATCCCGGATGATTCCATGATCCTGGATGATTCCGTGATCCTGGATGATTCCGTGATCCTGGATGATTCCGTGATCCCGGATGATTCCATGATCCTGGATGATTCCATGATCCTGGATGATTCCGTGATCCTGGATGATTCTGTGATCCCGGATGATTCCATGATCCCGGATGATTCCATGATCCTGGATGATTCCATGATCACAGATGATTCCATGATCCTGGATGATTCCATGATCCTGGATGATTCCATGATCCCGGATGATTCAATGATCCTGGATGATTCCGTGATCCCAGATGATTCCATGATCCTGGATGATTCCGTGATCCTGGATGATTCCGTGATCCCGGATGATTCTGTGAT
>JAVTVJ010005799.1:0-10383 GCA_034509425.1 Eopsaltria australis
AAAAAGTGTCCCTTTTCTCTGAGAAAGAGAACTCTGCCCCCCAGTTTCTTGATGTCAGTTTGGAGGAGGGTTTTGGCCCTGCAAGGGCAGCCAGGGTCCTTCTCGGTGGCAGCTTGGCTCTGCGAGGAATCTTAATCCATGCGGAATTTCCGCAAGCGGATGTCGACTCCCAGACATGGGGCCTTCGATACAAACAATGGCGATTTTCAACGTGAAAGAAAAACTTAGGCCCCAGATTCATGGGAGCAAGTCGGTTTGGTGTGAGGGTTTTAGCTCTACAAATGCAAACCAGAGTCCTGGCTGATGGCAGCTTGCGGCCAAGCGAATAATCTTGATCCATACAGAATTTGTGTGGTGGCGTCCGGGAGCAGAGTGCCTTAGGGCTGGGACACAAAAAGTGTCCCTTTTCTCTGAGAAAGAGAAGTCTGGCCCCAGTTTCCTGACGTCAGTTTGGAGGAGGGTTTTGGCCCTGCAAGGGCAGCCAGGGTCCTTGTCGGTGGCAGCTTGGGTCTGCGAGGAATCTTGCTCCATGCGGAACTTGAAGAGGCGGCAGTCGACTCCTAGACATGGGGCCTCTGATGCAAATGATGGCACTTTTCCATGTGAAAGAAAACTCAGTCTCCTAAATCCATGATGCCAGCTTTTAGGAGGCATTTAGCCCTACAATTGCAGCCAGAGTTCTAGTTGATGGCAGCTTGGGTCTGGGAAGGATCTTGATCCATACGGAATTTCAGGAGGCGTCCGGGAGCACAGTGCCTTCAAGCCGGGACACAAAAAGTGTCCCTTTTCTCTGAGAAAGAGAACTCTGCCCCCCAGTTTCTTGATGTCAGTTTGGAGGAGGGTTTTGGCCCTGCAAGGGCAGCCAGGGTCCTTTTTTGTGGCAGCTTGGGTCTGCGAGGGATCTTGCTCCATGCGGAACTTGAAGAGGCGGCAGTCGAATCCTAGACATGGGGCCTCTGATGCAAATGATGGCACTTTTCCATGTGAAAGAAAACTCAGTCTCCCAAATCCATGATGCCAGTTTTTAGGAGGCATTTAGCCCTACAATTGCAGCCACAGTTCTAGTTGATGGCAGCTTGGGTCTGGGAAGGATCTTGATCCATACGGAATTTCAGGTGGGGTCCGGGAGCAGAGTGCCTCAAGGCCGGGACACAAAAAGTGTCCCTTTTCTCTGAGAAAGAGAACTCTGCCCCCCAGTTTCTTGTTGTCAGTTTGGAGGAGGGTTTTGGCCCTGCAAGGGCAGCCAGGGTCCTTGTCGCTGGCAGCTTGGGTCTGTGAGGGATCCAGCTCCATGAGGAAATTAAAGAGGCAGCAGTCGACTCCCAGGCATGGGGCCGACGATACAAATGATGGCACTTTTCCATGTGAAAGAAAACTCAGTCTCCCAAATCCATGATGCCAGTTTTTAGGAGGCATTTAGCCCTACATTTGCAGCCAGAGTTCTAGTTGATGGCAGCTTGGGTCTGGGAAGGATCTTGATCCATGCGGCATTTCAGGAGGCGTCCGGTAGCGGAGTGCCTTCAGGCCGGGACACAAAAAGTGTCCCTTTTCTCTGAGAAAGAGAACTCTGCCCCCCAGTTTCTTGATGTCAGTTTGGAGGAGGGTTTTGACGCTGCAAGGGCTGCCAGGGTCTTACTCGGTGGCAGCTTGGGTCTGCGAGGAATCTTAATCTGTGCGGAATATACGCAAGCAGCAGTCAACTCCCAGACATGGGGTCTACGATACAAACGATGGCGCTTTTCCATGTGAAAGAAAACTCAGTGCCCCAGATGCATGATGCCAGTTTTTAGGAGGCATTTAGCCCTACAATTGCAGCCACAGTTCTAGTTGATGGCAGCTTGAGTCTGGGAAGGATCTTGATCCGTGTGGCATTTCAGGTGGCGTCCGACGGCAGAGTGCTTTAGGGCCGGGACACAAAAAGTGTCCCTTTTCTCTGAGAAAGAGAACTCTGCCCCCCAGTTTCTTGATGTCAGTTTGGAGGAGGGTTTTGGCCCTGCAAGGGCAGCCAGGGTCCTTGTCGGTGGCAGCTTGGGTCTGCGAGGAATCTTAATCCATACGGAATATCAGGAGGAAGCAGGGAGCAGAGTGTCTTAGGGCCGGGACACAAAAAGTGTCCCTTTTCTCTGAGAAAGAGAACTCTGCCCCCCAGTTTCTTGATGTCAGTTTGGAGGAGGGTTTTGGTCCTGCAAGGGCAGCCAGGGTCCTTCTCGGTGGCAGCTTGGGTCTGTGAGGGATCCATCTCCATGCGGAATTTGAAGAGGCGGCAGTCGACTCCCAGACATGGGGTCTACGATACAAAGGATGGAACTTTTCCATGTGAAAGAAAACTTAGGCCCCCAGATTCATGATATCGGTTTGGTGGGGGGTTTTAGCCCTACAAATGCAACCAGAGTCCTGGTTGATGGCAGCTTGCGTCAGCGAATAATCTTGATCCATACGGAATTTCAGGTGGCGTCCGGGAGCAGAGTGCCTTTGGGCCGGGACACAAGAAGTGTCCCTTTTCTTTGATAAAGAGAAGTCTGCCCCCCAGTTTCTTGATGTCAGTTTGGAGGAGGGTTTTGGCCCTGCAAGGGCAATCAGTGTCCTTCTCGGTGGCAGCTTGGGTCTGCGTGGAATCTTACTCTGTGCGGAATTTCCGCAAGCAGCCGTCAAATCCCAGACATGTGGCCTCCGATGCAAATGATGGCGCTTTACCATGCGGAAGAAAACTCAGTTCCCCAGATGCATGATGCCAGTTTTTAGGAGGCATTTAGCCCTACAATTGCAGCCACAGTTCTAGTTGATGGCAGCTTGGGTCTGGGAAGGATCTTGATCCATACGAATTTCCCCAGGTGGCGCCCAGGGAGTACAGTGTTTCGCCGGACACAAAAGTGTCCCTTTCTCTGAGAAAGAGAACCTGCCCCCAGTTTCGATGTCAGTTTGGGAGGAGGGTTTTGCAAGGCAGCTATGGTGCTTGTCGCTGGCAGCTTGGTCTGTGGAGGGATCCAGCCCATGCTGAATTTAAAGAGAGGAAGCGTCACCCCAGGCATGGGGCCAACGATACAAATGATGGCACTTTTCCATGTGAAAGAAAACTCAGTCTCCCAAATCCATGATGCCAGTTTTAGGAGGCATTTAGCCCTACATTTGTAGCCACAGTTCTAGTTGATGGCAGCTTGGGTCTGCGAGGGATCTTGATGCGTACGAATTTTCAGGAGGCAGCAGGGAGCAGAGTGCCTTAGGGCCGGGACACAAAACGTGTCCGTTTCCTCTGAGAAAGAGAACTCTGCCCCCCAGTTTCTTGATGTCAGTTTGGAGGAGGGTTTTGACGCTGCAAGGGCAGCCAGGGTCCTAGTCAGTGGCAGCTTGGGTCTGCGAGGAATCCAGCTCCATGCGGAATTTGAGCACGCGTCAGTCGTCTCCCAGACATGAGGCCTTCGATACAAACGACGGCACTCTTCGACGTAAAAGAAAACTCTGTCTCCCAGATCCATGATGCCAGTTTTTAGGAGGCATTTAGCCCTACAATTTCAACCAGAGTTCTAGTTGATGGCAGCTTGGGTTTGGGAAGGATCTTGATCCGTGCGGCATTTCAGGTGGTGTCCGGGAGCAGAGTGCCTTAGGGCCGGGACACAAAAAGTGTCCCTTTTCTCTGAGAAAGAGAACTCTGCCCCCCAGTTTCTTGATGAAAGTTTGGAGCAGGGTTTGGCCCTGCAAGGGCAGCCAGGGTCCTTGTCGGTGGCAGCTTGGGTCTGCGAGGGATCTTGCTCCATGCGGAACTTGAAGAGGCGGCAGTCGAATCCTAGACATGGGGCCTCTGATGCAAATGATGGCACTTTTCCATGTGAAAGGAAACTCAGTCTCCTAAATCCATGATGCCAGCTTTTAGGAGGCATTTAGCCCTACAATTGCAGCCACAGTTCTAGTTGATGGCAGCTTGGGTCTGGGAAGGATCTTGATCCATACGGAATTTCAGGTGGCGTCCGGGAGCAGTGCCTTAGGGCCGGGACACAAAAAGTGTCCCTTTTCTCTGAGAAAGAGAACTCTGCCCCCCAGTTTCTTGATGTCAGTTTGGAGGAGGGTTTTGGCCCTGCAAGGGCAGCCAGGGTCCTTTTTTGTGGCAGCTTGGGTCTTGAGAGATCTTGCTCCATGCGGAACTTGAAGAGGCGGCAGTCGAATCCTAGACATGGGGCGTACGATACAAATGATGGCACTTTTCCATGTGAAAGAAAACTCAGTCTCCTAAATCCATGATGCCAGTTTTTAGGAGGCATTTAGCCCTACAATTGCAGCCACAGTTCTAGTTGATGGCAGCTTGCGTATGGGAAGGATCTTGATCCATACGGAATTTCAGGTGGCGTCCAGGAGAACAGTGCCTTAGGGCTGGGACACAAAAAGTGTCCCTTTTCTCTGAGAAAGAGAACTCTGCCCCCCAGTTTCTTGTTGTCAGTTTGGAGGAGGGTTTGGCCCTGCAAGGGCAGCCAGGGTCCTTGTCGGTGGCAGCTTGGGTCTGTGAGGGATCCAGCTCCATGGGGAATTTAAAGAGGCAGCAGTCGACTCCCAGGCATGGGGCCAACGATAAAAATGATGGCACTTTTCCATGTGAAAGAAAACTCAGTCTCCCAAATCCATGATGCCAGTTTTTAGGAGGCATTTAGCACTACATTTGCAGCCAGAGTTCTAGTTGATGGCAGCTTGGGTCTGGGAAGGATCTTGATCCATGCGGCATTTCAGGAGGCGTCCGGTAGCGGAGTGCCTTCAGGCCGGGACACAAAAAGTGTCCCTTTTCTCTGAGAAAGAGAACTCTGCCCCCCAGTTTCTTGATGTCAGTTTGGAGGAGGGTTTTGACGCTGCAAGGGCTGCCAGGGTCTTAGTCGTTGGCAGCTTGGGTCTGCGAGGAATCTTAATCTGTGCGGAATATACGCAAGCAGCAGTCAACTCCCAGACATGGGACCTCTGATGCAAACGATGGCGCTTTTCCATGTGAAAGAAAACTCAGTGCCCCAGATGCATGATGCCAGTTTTTAGGAGGCATTTAGCCCTACAATTGCAGCCACAGTTCTAGTTGATGGCAGCTTGGGTCTGGGAAGGATCTTGATCCATACGGAATTTCAGGTGGCGTCCGGGAGCACAGTGCCTTAGGCCGGGACACAAAAAGTGTCCCTTTTCTCTGAGAAAGGGAACTCTGCCCCCCACTTTCTTGATGTCAGTTTGGAGGAGGGTTTTGGCCCTGCAAGGGCAGCCAGGGTCCTTCTCGGTGGCAGCTTGGGTCTGTGAGGGATTTTGATCCATGCGGAATTTCAGGAGGCATCCAGGAGCAGAGTGTCTTAGGGCAGGACACAAAAAGTGTCCCTTTTCTTTGAGAAAGAGAGCTCTGCCCCCCAGTTTCTTGATGTCAGTTTGGAGGAGGGTTTTGGCCCTGCAAGGGCATCCAGGGTCCTTCTCGGTGGCAGCTTGGGTCTGTGAGGGATCCAGCTCCATGCGGAATTTGAAGAGGCGGCAGTCGACTCCCAGACAGGAGGCTACGATACAAATGATGGCAGTTTTCCACGTGAAAGAAAACTTAGGACCCCAGATTCATGATATCGGTTTGGTGGGGGGTTTTAGCCCTACAAATGCAACCAGAGTCCTGGTTGATGGCAGCTTGCATCAGCGAATAATCTTGATCCATACGGAATTTCAAGTGGCGTCCGGGAGCAGAGTGCCTTCGGGCCGGGACACAAGAAGTGTCCCTTTTCTTTGATAAAGAGAAGTCTGCCCCCCAGTTTCTTGATGTCAGTTTGGAGGAGGGTTTTGGCCCTGCAAGGGCAATCAGTGTCCTTCTCGGTGGCAGCTTGGGTCTGCGTGGAATCTTAATCTGTGCGGAATTTCCGCAAGCAGCCGTCAAATCCCAGACATGTGGCCTCCGATGCAAACGATGGCGCTTTTCCATGCGGAAGAAAACTCAGTTCCCCAGATGCATGATGCCAGTTTTTAGGAGGCATTTAGCCCTACAATTGCAGCCACAGTTCTAGTTGATGGCAGCTTGGGTCTGGGAAGGATCTTGATCCATACGGAATTTCAGGTGGCGTCCAGGAGTACAGTGCCTTCGGGCCGGGACACAAAAAGAGTCCCTTTCCTCTGAGAAAGAGAACTCTGCCCCCCAGTTTCTTGATGTCAGTTTGGAGGAGGGTTTTGGCCCTGCAAGGGCAGCCAGGGTCCTTGTCGCTGGCAGCTTGGGTCTGTGAGGGATCCAGCTCCATGCGGAATTTAAAGAGGAAGCAGTCGACTCCCAGGCATGGGGCCAACGATACAAATGATGGCACTTTTCCATGTGAAAGAAAACTCAGTCTCCCAAATCCATGATGCCAGTTTTTAGGAGGCATTTAGCCCTACATTTGTAGCCACAGTTCTAGTTGATGGCAGCTTGGGTCTGGGAAGGATCTTGATCCATGCGGCATTTCAGGAGGCGTCCGGTAGCGGAGTGCCTTCAGGCCGGGACACAAAAAGTGTCCCTTTTCTCTGAGAAAGAGAACTCTGCCCCCCAGTTTCTTGATGTCAGTTTGGAGGAGGGTTTTGACGCTGCAAGGGCTGCCAGGGTCTTAGTCGGTGGCAGCTTGGGTCTGCGAGGAATCTTAATCTGTGCGGAATATACGCAAGCAGCAGTCAACTCCCAGACATGGGACCTCCGATGCAAACGATGGCGCTTTTCCATGTGAAAGAAAACTCAGTGCCCCAGATGCATGATGCCAGTTTTTAGGAGGCATTTACCCTTCAATTGCAGCCACAGTTCTAGTTGATGGCAGCTTGGGTCTGGGAAGGATCTTGATCCGTGTGGCATTTCATGTGGCGTCCGACAGCAGAGTGCCTTAGGGCCGGGACACAAAAAGTGTCCGTTTTCTCTGAGAAAGAGAACTCTGCCCCCCAGTTTCTTGATGTCAGTTTGGAGGAGGGTTTTGGCCCTGCAAGGGCAGCCAGGGTCCTTGTCGGTGGCAGCTTGGGTCTGCGAGGAATCTTGATCCATACGGAATTTCAGGAGGCAGCAGGGAGCACAGTGCCTTGGGGCCGAGAAACAAAAAGTTTTCCTTTTCTCTGAGAAAGAGAAGTCTGCCCCCCAGTTTCTTGATGTCAGTTTGGAGGAGGGTTTTGGCCCTGCAAGGGCAGCCAGGGGTCTTTATTTTGGTACCTTGGGTCTGCGAGGAATCTTGATCCATACGAATTTTGAGGAGGCAGCAGAGAGCAGAGTGCCTTAGGGCCAGGACACAAAAAGTGTCCCTTTTCTCTGAGAAAGAGAACTCTGCCCCCCAGTTTCTTGATGTCAGTTTGGAGGAGGGTTTTGACGCTGCAAGGGCAGCCAGGGTCCTTGTCAGTGGCAGCTTGGGTCTGCGAGGAATCCAGCTCCATGCGGAATTTGAGCACGCGTCAGTCGTCTCCCAGACATGAGGCCTTCGATACAAACGACGGCACTCTTCGACGTAAAAGAAAACTCTGTCTCCCAGATCCATGATGCCAGTTTTTAGGAGGCATTTAGCCCTACAATTGCAACCAGACTTCTAGTTGATGGCAGCTTGGGTTTGGGAAGTATCTTGATCCGTGCGGCATTTCAGGTGGTGTCCGGGAGCAGAGTGCCTTAGGGCCGGGACACAAAAAGTGTCTTTTTACTCTGAGAAAGAAAACTCTGCCCCCCAGTTTCTTGATGTCAGTTTGGAGGAGGGTTTTGGCCCTGCAAGGGCAGCCAGGGTCCTTCTCGGTGGCAGCTTGGGTCTGTGAGGGATCCAGCTCCATGCAGAATTTGAAGAGGCGGCAGTCGACTCCCAGTCAGGGGGCCTACGATACAAATGATGGCACTTTTCCACGTGAAAGAAAACTTAGGCCCCCAGATTCATGATGTCTGTTTGGTGGAGGGTTTAGCCCTACAAATGCAACCAGACTCCTGGTTGATGGCAGCTTGCGTCGGCGAATTATCTTGATCCATACAGAATTTCAGGTGGGCGTCCGGGAGCAGAGTGCCTTAGGGCCGGGACACAAAAAGTGTCCGTTTTCTCTGAGAAAGAGAACTCTGCCCCCCAGTTTCTTGATGTCAGTTTGGAGGAGGGTTTTGGCCCTGCAAGGGCAGCCAGGATCCTTTTTTGTGGCAGCTTGGGTCTGCGAGGGATCTTGCTCCATGCGGAACTTGAAGAGGCGGCAGTCGAATCCTAGACATGGGGCCTCTGATGCAAATGATGGCACTTTTCCATGTGAAAGAAAACTCAGTCTCCTAAATCCATGATGCCAGCTTTTAGGAGGCATTTAGCCCTACAATTGCAGCCACAGTTCTAGTTTATGGCAGCTTGGGTTTGGGAAGGATCTTGATCCATACGGAATTTCAGGTGGCGTCCAGGAGAACAGTGCCTTAGGGCTGGGACACAAAAAGTGTCCCTTTTCTCTGAGAAAGAGAACTCTGCCCCCCAGTTTCTTGATGTCAGTTTGGAGGAGGGTTTTGGCCCTGCCAGGGCAGCCAGGGTTTTTTTTGGCGGCAGCTTGGGTCTGTGAGGGATCTTGCTTTATTCGGAACTTGAAGAGGCGGCAGTCGACTCCTAGACATGGGGCCTACGATAAAAATGATGGCGCTTTTCCATGTGAAAGAAAACTCAGTCTCCTAAATCCATGATGCCAGTTTTTAGGAGGCATTTAGCCCTACAATTGCAGCCACAGATCTAGTTGATGGCAGCTTGGGTCTGGGAAGTATCTTGATCCATACGGAATTTCAGGTGGCGTCCGGGAGCACAGTGCATTAGGGCCGGGACACAAAAAGTGTCCCTTTTCTCTGAGAAAGAGAACTCTGCCCCCCAGTTTCTTGTTGTCAGTTTGGAGGAGGGTTTTGGCCCTGCAAGGGCAGCCAGGGTCCTAGTCAGTGGCAGCTTGGGTCTGTGAAGGATCCAGGTCCATGAGGAAATTAAAGAGGCAGCAGTCGACTCCCAGGCATGGGGCCGACGATACAAATAATGGCACTTTTCCATGTGAAAGAAAACTCAGTCTCCCAAATCCATGATGCCAGTTTTTAGGAGGCATTTAGCCCTACATTTGCAGCCAGAGTTCTAGTTGATGGCAGCTTGGGTCTGGGAAGGATCTTGATCCCTGCGGCATTTCAGGTGGCGTCCGGTAGCGCAGTGCCTTCAGGCTGGGACACAAAAAGTGTCCCTTTTCTCTGAGAAAGAGAACTCTGCCCCCCAGTTTCTTGATGTCAGTTTGGAGGAGGGTTTTGACGCTGCAAGGGCTGCCAGGGTCCTAGTCGGTGGCAGCTTGGGTCTGCGAGGAATCCAGCTCCGTGCGGAATTTGAGCACGCGTCAGTCGTCTCCCAGACTTGAGGCCTTCGATACAAACGACGGCACTCTTCGACGTAAAAGAAAACTCTCTCCCCCAGATCCATGATGCCAGTTTTTAGGAGGCATTTAGCCCTACAATTGCAACCAGAATTCTAGTTGATGGCAGCTTGGGTTTGGGAAGGATCTTGATCCGTGCGGCATTTCAGGTGGTATCCGAGCGGAGAGTGCCTTAGGGCCGGGACACAAAAAGTGTCCCTTTTCTCTGAGAAAGAGAACTCTGCCCCCCACTTTCTTGATGTCAGTTTGGAGGAGGGTTTTGGCCCTGCAATAGCAGCAAGGGCTCTTTACTTTGGTACCTTGTGTCTGCGAGGAATCTTGATCCATACGAATATTCAGGAGGCAGCAGGGAGCAGAGTGCCTTAGGGCCGGGACACAAAGAGTTCCTTTTCTCTGAGAAAGAGAACTCTGCCCCCCAGTTTCTTGATGTCAGTTTGGAGGAGGGTTTTGGCTCTGCAAGGGCAGCCAGGATCATAGTGGGTAGCAGCTTGGGTCTGTGAGGTATCTTGCTGCATGCGGAATTTGAAGAGGCGGAAGTCGACTCCCTGACATGGGGCCAACGATACAAATGATGGCACTTTTCCTCTTGAAAAAAGACTTAGGCCCCCAGATTCATGATGTCAGTTTGGTGGAGGGTTTTAGCCCTACAAATGCAACCAGAGTCCTGGTTGATGGCAGCTTGCGTCAGCGAATAATCTTGATCCATCCGGAATTTCAGGTGGCGTCCGGGAGCAGAGTGCCTTAGGGCCGGGACACAAAAAGTGTCCCTTTTCCCTGAGAAAGAGAAGTCTGCCCCCCACTTTCTTGATGTCAGTTTGCAGGAGGGTTTTGGCCCTGCAAGGGCAGCCAGGGTCCTAGTCAGTGGCAGCTTGGGTCTGTGAGGGATCCAGCTCCATGCGGAATTTAAAGAGGCGGCAGTCGACTCCCAGGCATGGGGCCAACGATACAAATGATGGCACTTTTCCATGTGAAAGAAAACTCAGTCTCCCAAATCCATGATGCCAGTTTTTAGGAGGCATTTAGCCCTACAATTGCAGCCACAGTTCTAGTTGATGGCAGCTT
>JAVTVJ010005801.1:0-12500 GCA_034509425.1 Eopsaltria australis
GGGGGCGGGGCCGATTTTGGGGACCCCTCCCCCAATTTTGGGACCCCCCGAAAAATTCCTCAAATCCCCCAAAAAAATCCCCCCAAAAAATCCCAAAGTTTTGGCCCAAAAAATTCCCAAAAAATTCCCAAATTTTGGCCCAAAAAATTCCCAAATTTTGCGCCAAAAATCCCAAAATTTTGGCCCGAAATTCCCAAAAAATTTCCCAAAGTTTGGCCCAAAATTCCCCAGAAATTCCCGAATTTTGGCCTAAAAATTCCCACATTTTCCCGCAAAATTCCCAAAAAAATTCCCCAATTTGGTCCAGAAAATCCCAAATTTTGCCCCAAAATTCCCCAAAAAATCCCAAAATTTTGGCTCAAAATCCCCCCAGAAATTCCCAGATTTTGGCCTAAAGATTCCCAAATTTTCCCGCAAAATTCCCAAAAAAATTCCAAAATTTGGTCCAGAAAATCCCAAATTTTGCCCCAAAATTCCAAAAAAAATCCCAAAATTTTGGCTCAAAATCCCCCCAAAAATTCCCAAATTTTGGCCTAAAAATTCCCAAAAAATCCCAAAATTTTGCCCCAAAGAATCCCAAAAAAATTCCCAAATTTTGGCCCAAAGAATCCCCAAAAATTCCCAATTTTTGGCCCAAAATTCCCCCTAAAATTCCCCAGAAAATTCCCAAATTTTTGGCTAAAAATTCCCAAATTTTCCCGCAAAATTCCCAAAAAAATTCCCAAATTTTGGGCCAAAGAATCCCAAAGAAATTCCCAAATTTTGGGCCAAAGAATCCCAAAAGTTCCCAAATTTTCGCCCAAAAAAATCCCAAATTTTGCCCAAAAATTCCCAAATTTTGGCCCAAAATTCCCAAAAAATCCCAAATTTTGACCCAAAATTCCCAAAAAAATTCCCAAAAAAATTCCCAAATCTTGCCCAAAAATTCCCAAATTTTGGCCCCAAAATTCCCAAATTTTGCCCCAAAGAATCCCAAAAAAATTCCCAAATTTTGGCCCTTCCCGGGAATTTCTGGGGTCCCTTTCAGCCCCTCCCCCCTTCAGGGATTTAATTAGGCCCGGATTATGCAAATGAGGATTAATTAATTAAGGGCTGGCGGGGTGGGGGAGGGGCTGAAAGGTTTCCCCTCCCCCACTCCGAGCTCTGGCAGTGAAATTAATTAAAACTAATAATAATTAATAATCATTAATAATCACTAGTAGTTGCTAGTTAAAAATGATTAATTTATAGGAATTAATTGGGGGTTAATTAGGGGTTGATTAATTAAAAAAAAGGGGAAATTAAAGGTTTAAAAAATTGGGATTTTTAAAATAAATTTTAATTGGAAAGAAAATGAAATTAAAAATTTAATGAAGAAAAAAAAGAAGATTTTAATTAAAAGTTATTAAAGGTAATAAAAAAAATAAGTTAAAAAACCAGAATATTTTCAATTAAAAATCATTAAAATTAATTTTTCAAAACCCCCAAAAAATTAATTAAATAAACCCCTAAAATTGATTTTAAAACCCCAAGTATTTTCTAATAAAAATAATTAAGATTAATTTTTAAAACCCAAAAATTAATTTTAAAAACCCCCAAAAATTAATTAAATAACCCCAAAATATTTCTAATAAAAATCATTAAAATTAATTTTTAAAACCCTAAAAATTAATTTAAAAAACCCCCAAAAATTAATTAAATAACCCCAAATATTTTCTAATAAAAATAATTAAGATTAATTTTTAAAACCCCGAAAATTAATTAAAAAACACCAAAAATTAATTTTAAAAAACCCAAAATATTTATAATAAAAATCATTAAAATTAATTTTTAAAACCCCAAAAATTAATTAAAAAACCACTAAAAATTAATTTTAAAAGCCCCAAAATATTTCTAATAAAAATAATTAAAGTTAATTTTTAAAACCCCCAAAATTAATTAATACACACCAAAAAATTAATTTTAAAAACCCCAAATATTTTCTAATAAAAATCATTAAAATTAATTTTTAAAACTCCCAAAATTAATTTTATAAGCCCCAAAAAATTAATTAAAAGAACCCCATAATATTTCTAAAAAAAATAATTAAAATTAATTTTTAAAACCCTAAAAATTAATTTTAAAAACCCCCAAAAATTAATTAAATAACCCCAAATATTTTCTAATAAAAATAATTAAGATTAATTTTTAAAACCCCGAAAATTAATTAAAAAACACCAAAAATTAATTTTAAAAACCCAAAATTTTCTAATAAAAATAATTAGATTAATTTTTAAAACCCAAAATTAATTTTATAAGCCCCCAAAAAAATTAATTAAATAACCCCAAATATTTTCTAATAAAAATAATTAAGATTAATTTTTAAAACCCCGAAAATTAATTAAAAAACACCAAAAATTAATTTTAAAAACCCCAAATATTTTCTAATAAAAATAATTAAGATTAATTTTTAAAACTCCCAAAATTAATTTTATAAGCCCCAAAAAATTAATTAAAAGAACCCCATAATATTTTTAATAAAAATAATTAAAATTAATTTTTAAAACCCTAAAAATTAATTTTAAAAACCCCCAAAAATTAATTAAATAACCCCAAAATATTTCTAATAAAAACAATTAAAATTCATTGTAAAAAAACCCCAAATTAATTTAAAAAACACCAAAAAATTAATTTTTAAAAACCCCAAATATTTTCTAATAAAAATAATTAAGATTAATTTTTAAAACTCCCAAAATTAATTTTATAAGCCCCAAAAAATTAATTAAAAGAACCCCATAATATTTTTAATAAAAATAATTAAAATTAATTTTTAAAACCCTAAAAATTAATTTTAAAAACCCCCAAAAATTAATTAAATAACCCCAAAATATTTCTAATAAAAACAATTAAAATTCATTGTAAAAAAACCCCAAATTAATTTAAAAAACACCAAAAAATTAATTTTTAAAAACCCCAAATATTTTCTAATAAAAATAATTAAGATTAATTTTTAAAACTCCCAAAATTAATTTTATAAGCCCCAAAAAATTAATTAAAAGAACCCCATAATATTTTTAATAAAAATAATTAAAATTAATTTTTAAAACCCTAAAAATTAATTTTAAAAACCCCCAAAAATTAATTAAATAACCCCAAAATATTTCTAATAAAAACAATTAAAATTCATTGTAAAAAAACCCCAAATTAATTTAAAAAACACCAAAAAATTAATTTTTAAAAACCCCAAATATTTTCTAATAAAAATAATTAAGATTAATTTTTAAAACCCCCAAAATTACTTCTATAAACCCCAAAAAATTAATTTGAAAAACCCCAAAATATTTCTAATAAAAATCATTAAAATTAATTTTAAAAACCCCAAATTAATTCTAAAAAACCCCAAATAATCCCAATTAAAAATCATTAAAATTAATTTTTAAAACCCCCAGAATTTAATTTAAAAAACCCAAAATATTTCTAATAAAAAAATCATTAAAATTAATTTTAAAACCCAAAAAAATTAATTTAAAAAAACCCCAAATTAATTTGAAAAACCCCAAATAATTCCAACTAAAAATCATTAAAATTAATTTTTAAAACCCCAAAAAATTAATTTAAAAAACTCCAAAAAATTAATTTAAAAAACCCCAAATACTTCTAATAAAAATCATTAAAATTAATTTTAAAAACCCAAAAAAATTAATTTAAAAAACCCAAAATATTTCTAATAAAAAATTCATTAAAATTAATTTTAAAACCCCAAAAAATTAATTAAAAAACCCAAAATATTTCTAATAAAAAAATCATTAAAATTAATTTTAAAACCCCAAAAAATTAATTAAAAAAAACCCCAAATTAATTTGTAAAACCCCAAATAATTCCAATTAAAAATCATTAAAATTAATTTTAAAAACCCCAAAAAATTAATTAAAAAAACCCAAAATATTTCTAATAAAAAAATCATTAAAATTAATCTTAAAAACCCTCAAAAATTAATTAAAAAACCCCAAAATATTTCTAATAAAAATCATTAAAATTAAATTTTAAAACCCCCAAATTAATTTAAAAAACACCAAAAAAATTAATTTAAAAACCCCAAAATATTTCTAATAAAAATCATTAAAATTAATGTTTAAAACCCCAAAAAATTAATTTTAAAAACTCCTAAATTAATTTAAAAAACCCCAAATAATTCCAATTAAAAATCATTAACATTAATTTTTTTAAAACCCCAAAAATTAATTATAAAAAATCCCAAATAATCCCAATTAAAAAAAAATCATTAAAATTCATTTTAAAAAAAACCCAAATATTTTTAGGGTTTTCTATGGGATCAATCCCAATTTTGGGATGTTCCCAATAGGATTTCTCCCATAATTTCGGGATATTCCCAATAGGATTTATCCCATAATTTCGGGGTATTCCCAATAGGATTTCTCCCATTTTTGGGATGTCCCCAATGGGATTTTTCCCAATTTTTGGGGTGTCCCCAATTGAGTTTTCCCCATAATTTTGGTGTCCCCATTATCCCTGAATTTTGGGATATTCCCAATAGGATTTCTTCCATAATTTTGGGATGTTCCCAATAGGATTTCTCCCATTTTTTGGGATGTCCCCAATGGGATTTCTCCCATAATTTTGGGGTGTCCCCTATAGGATTTATCCCAATTTTGGGATATTCCCAATAGGATTTCTCCCATAATTTCGGGATATTCCCAATAGGATTTCTCCCATAATTTCGGGATATTCCCAATAGGATTTCTCCCATAATTTTGGGGTATTCCCAATAGGATTTCTCCCATAATTTTGGGATGTTCCCAATGGGATTTTTCCCAATTTTTGGGGTGTCCCCAATTGAGTTTTCCCCATAATTTTGGTGTCCCCATTATCCCTGAATTTTGGGATATTCCCAATAGGATTTCTTCCATAATTTTGGGATGTTCCCAATAGGATTTCTCCCATTTTTTGGGATGTCCCCAATGGGATTTCTCCCATAATTTTGGGGTGTCCCCTATAGGATTTATCCCAATTTTGGGATATTCCCAATAGGATTTCTCCCATAATTTCGGGATATTCCCAATAGGATTTCTCCCATAATTTCGGGATATTCCCAATAGGATTTCTCCCATAATTTTGGGGTATTCCCAATAGGATTTCTCCCATAATTTTGGGATGTTCCCAATGGGATTTTTCCCAATTTTTGGGGTGTCCCCAATTGAGTTTTCCCCATAATTTTGGTGTCCCCATTATCCCTGAATTTTGGGATATTCCCAATAGGATTTATCCCATAATTTCAGGGTATTCCCAATAGGATTTCTCCCATAATTTTGGGATATTCCCAATAGGATTTCTCCCATAATTTCGGGATATTCCCAATAGGATTTCTCCCATAATTTCGGGGTATTCCCAATAGGATTTCTCCCAATTTTGGGGTGTCCCCAATGGAATTTTTGCCATTTTTGGGATGTCCCCAATAGGATTTCTCCCATAATTTCGGGGTATTCCCAATGGGATTTATCCCATTTTTGGGATGTCCCCAATAGGATTTCTCCCATAATTTCAGGGTATTCCCTATAGGATTTCTCCCATTTTTTGGGATATTCCCAATAGGATTTCTCCCATAATTTTGGGATATTCCCAATAGGATTTCTCCCATAATTTTGGTGTCCCCATTATCCCTGAATTTTGGGATATTCCCAATAGGATTTCTCCCATTTTTCGGGGTGTCCCCAATGGAATTTGTCCCAATAGGTTTTCTCCCATTTTTGGGATATTCCCAATAGGATTTCTCCCATTTTTGGGATATTCCCAATAGGATTTATCCCATAATTTCGGGATATTCCCAATAGGATTTCTCCCATAATTTCAGAATATTCCCAATAGGATTTCTCCCATTTTTGGGATATTCCCAATAGGATTTCTCCCATAATTTCGGGGTATTCCCAATAGGATTTCTCCCATTTTTCGGGATATTCCCAATGGGATTTTTGCCATTTTTGGGGTGTCCCCAATTGAGTTTTCCCCATAATTTTGGTGTCCCCATTATCCCTGAATTTTGGGATGTTCCCAATAGGATTTTTCCCATAATTTTGGGGTGTCCCCTATGGGGTCAATCCCAGTTTTGGGATGTCCCCAGTTGAGTTTTTCCCATAATTTCGGGATATTCCCAATAGGATTTCTCCCATTTTTGGGGTATTCCCAATAGGATTTCTCCCATAATTTCGGGATATTCCCAATAGGATTTCTCCCATAATTTCGGGATATTCCCAATAGGATTTCTCCCATTTTTGGGATATTCCCAATAGGATTTCTCCCATAATTTCGGGGTATTCCCAATAGGATTTATCCCATAATTTTGAGATGTCCCCAATAGGATTCATCCCATTTTTGGGGTATTCCCAATAGGATTTCTTCCATTTTTCGGGATATTCCCAATAGGATTTCTCCCATTTTTTGGGATATTCCCAATAGGATTTCTCCCATTTTTGGGGTGTCCCCTGACCGTGTCCCCGCTGTCCCTCAGATGCCGCCGCCGGCTCCGTCCCCGCTGTCCCCTCTCCTGCTGCTCCTGGCCGTGACCTCGGCGCGCGGCGCCGTCCGCGTCAACCTCACCGAAGGTACCGAGACCCTTCCGGGATCCCAGTCCCGAATTTCCATCCCAAATCCCAGATTTTTGGGTCCCAATCCCAAATTTCCCAACCCCAATCCCGAATTTCCGACCCCGATCCCGAATTTCCCTCTCAAATCCTGAATTTTTAGGTCCCGATCCCATATTTCCACCCCAAATCCCAGATTTTTGGACCCAATCCCATATTTTTGGACCCAATCCCAAATTTCCATCCCGAATCCCGAATTTCCATCCCAAATCCCAAATTTCCAACCCTGATCCCAAATTTCCAACCCTGATCCCGAATTTCTGACCCCGATCCCAAATTTCCCAACCCCAATCCCAAATTTCCATCCCAAATCCTAGATTTTCAAGTCCCAATCCCAAATATTTAGGTCCCAATCCCAAATGTTTGGACCCAATCCCAATTTCTATCCCCAATCCCAAATTTTTGGGTCCCGATCCCAAATTTCCATCCCAAATCCTGAATTTTTAGGTCCCGATCCCATATTTCCACCCCAAATCCCAGATTTTTGGACCCAATCCCCAATTTCCGTCCCAAAACCCAAATTTCCGACCCCGATCCCGAATTTCTGACCCCGATCCCAAATTTCCCGATCCCAATCCCGAATTTCCCAACCCCAACCCAAGTTTTTGGGTCCCAATCCCAAATTTTTAGGTCCTAATCCCAAATTTTTGGACCCAATCCCAATTTCCATCCCAAATCCTGAATTTTTGGGTCCCCAATCCCAAATTTTTGGACCCAATCCCCGTTTCCATCCCCAATCCCAAATTTCTGACCCCGATCCCAAATTTCCACCCCCAATCCCGAATTTTTAGCTCCCAATCCCAAATTTCTGACCCCGATCCCGAATTTCCCTCTCAAATCCTGAATTTTTAGGTCCCAATCCCATATTTCCACCCCAAATCCCAGATTTTTGGACCCAATCCCCAATTTCCGTCCCAAATCCCAAATTTCCAACTCCAATCCCAAATTTCCGACCCCGATCCCGAATTTCTGACCCCGATCCCAAATTTCCCGACCCCAATCCCGAATTTCCCAACCCCAATCCAAGTTTTTGGGTCCCAATCCCAAATTTTTGGACCCAATCCCAATTTCCATCCCGAATCCCAAATTTTTAGGTCCCCATCCCAGATTTTCGGGTCCCGATCCCAAATTTCCATCCCAAATCCGAAATTTTTAGGTCCCAATCCCAAATTTCCATCCCAAATCCCGAATTTTTAGGTCCCAATCCCAAATTTCCATCCCAAATCCCGAATTTTTAGGTCCCAATCCCAAATTTCCACCCCAAATCCCAAATTTCCATCCCAAATCTCAAACTTTTTGTCCCAATCCTATATTTTTATGGCCAATCCCATATTTTGGGTCCCAATTCCAGATTTTTAGGTCCCAATCCCAAATTTTTGAACCCAATCCCAATTTCCATCCCAAATCCTAGATTTTCAAGTCCCAGTCCCAAATATTTAGGTCCCAATCCCAAATTTTTGGACCCAATCCCAATTTCCATCCCCAATCCTGAATTTTTGACTCCCAATCCCAAATTTCTGGCCCCGATCCCAAATTTCCACCCCCAATCCCGAATTTTTAGGTCCCAATCCCAATTTCCATCCCCAATCCCGAATTTTTGGCTCCCAATCCCAAATTTCTGACCCCGATCCCAAATTTCCATCCCCAATCCCGAATTTTTAGGTCCCAATCCCAAATTTCCATCCCCAAATCCCAAATTTCCACCCCAAATCCCAAATTTCCATCCCCAAATCCCAAATTCCCAACCCCAAATCCCGAAATTCCCACCCCAAATCCCAAATTTTTGGCGCTCCCCCAGGCTGCCAGATCATCCACCCTCCGCGGGACGGGGGGATCCGGTACCGGGGGCTGACGCCGGAGGAAGTTCGGAGCGTGCGCTTCCTGCCCTTCGATTACGAGATCGAGTACGTGTGCCGGCCCGAGCGCGAGATCGTGGGGCCCAAGGTGCGCAAGTGCCAACGCGACGGCACCTGGACGGCCATGGCACAGCCCAGCCGCTGCTGTGAGTGTCACCGGCGTCACCGGCGTCACCGCGCGGTGGCTTTCGGTCATCGGAAGCGTCTCGGTGGTGGAAATCCCCGTTTTGTTGGGGTTGTCCAGGCCAAAAATACTTGCGTTCGGTCGACGTTGGCGCGCGTCGGTGTTGACGTTGGTTGATGTCAATGTTCGTTGATGTCAACATTCGTTGAGGTCAATGTTCATTGATGTCAACGGTCATTGATGTCAACGTTCATTGAGGTCAATGTTCATTGATGTTGACGTTCATTGATGTCAACGTTCATTGATGTCAACGTTGGTTGATGTCAACGTTCATTGAGGTCAACGTTCATTGATGTCAACGTTGGTTGATGTCAACGGTCATTGAGGTCAATGTTCATTGATGTTGACGTTGGTTGATGTCAACGTTCATTGATGTCAACGGTCATTGAGGTCAACGTTCATTGATGTCAACATTTGTTGATGTCAACATTTCCCATCCCATCACTGGTGGGGCCCAAGGTGCGCAAGTGCCAACGCGACGGCACCTGGACGGCCATGGCACAGCCCAGCCGCTGCCGTGAGTGTCACCGGCGTCACCGGCGTCACCGCGCGGTGGCTTTCGGTCATCGGAAGCGTCTCGGTGGTGGAAATCCCCGTTTTGTTGGGGTTGTCCAGGCCAAAAATGCTCGCGTTCGGTCGACGTTGACGCGCGTTGGTGTTGACGTTCGTTGATGTCAACGTTCATTGATGTCAACGTTCGTTGATGTCAACGTTGGTTGATGTCAACATTCGTTGATGTCAACGTTCGTTGAGGTCAATGTTCATTGATGTTGACGTTGGTTGATGTCAACGTTCATTGATGTCATCATTCATTGAGGTCAACGTTCATTGATGTCAACGTTGGTTGATGTCAACGTTCATTGATGTCAACGTTCGTTGATGTCAACGTTCATTGAGGTCAATGTTCATTGATGTTGACGTTGGTTGATGTCAACGTTCATTGATGTCAACGTTCATTGATGTCAACGTTGGTTGACGTCAATGTTTGTTGATGTCAACATTTGTTGATGTCAACGTTCGTTGATGTTGACATTCGTTGATGTCAACGGTCATTGATTCCAACGAACGCTGACATCAATGAACATTGACATTGATGGAACGTTGACATTCACGGGCAGGTGACAACCACCATCACTGTCACCATGACCACCATGACCATGACCATGACTTGACCATGACCATGACCATGACCAAGACTTGACCATCGCCGTCGCCTTGACAATGACCATCGCCGTCACTTGACCATCACCACCTTGACCACCACTTGACCATTGCCTTGACCATCACCATGACCACGATGTGACCATGACCATGACTTGACCATCACCATCACCATCACCTTGACCATCACCATGACCACGATGTGACCATGACCATGACTTGACCATCACCATCACTTGACCACCACCTTGACCGTGACTTGACCACCATCACCATGACCATCACCATGACCATCACCTTGACCATGACTTGACCGCCATCACCATGACCATGATGTGACCATGACCATCACTTGACCACCACCTTGACCACCATGACCATCACCTTGACCACCATGACCACCACCATGACCATGACTTGACCACCACCATGACCATCACCTTGACCACCACCATGACCATCACTTGACCATCCCCTTGACTTTGACCACCATGACCACGACCGCCACCTTGACCACTGCGCGTCCCCGCAGTGCGGACGTGCCCCAAGCTGCACCTGAGCCTGGAGAACGGGCAGGTGACCACCACCGTCACTGTCACCATGACCACACCATGACCATGGCCATCACCTGACCATCACCTGACCATCACCACCTTGACCACCACTTGACCATTGCCTTGACCATCACCATCACCATCACCTTGACCATCACCATGACCACGATGTGACCTTGACCATCACTTGACCATCACCTTGACCATGACTTGACCACCATCACCATGACCATGATGTGACCATGACCATGACCATGACCATGACCATCACCATGACCATCACCATGACCATGACCATCACTTGACCATCACATTGACCATCACTTGACCATCACCTTGACTATGACTTGACCACCACCACCATGACCATCACCATGACCATGACTTGACCATCACCTTGACCATCACCTTGACCATCACCTTGACCATGACCATGACTTGACCATGACCATCACTTGACCATCACCACCTTGACCACCACTTGACCATCACCTTGACCATCACCATGACCATGACTTGACCATCACCTTGACCATCACGTTGACCATCACCTTGGCCATGACTTGACCATCACCATGACCATCACTTGACCATCACCTTGACCACCATGACCACCACCTTGGCCATCACTTGACCATCACCTTGACCATCACTTGACCATCCCCTTGACTTTGACCACCATGACCATGACCGCCACCTTGACCACCGCACCCCCCCTCCAACGTCCACCCTGACCCCGCCCCGCGCGTCCCCGCAGTGCGGACGTGCCCCAAGCTGCACCTGAGCCTGGAGAACGGGCAGGTGACGCCGGGGGCCATGGAGAGGGTGCCGGTGGAAGGGACCTGGGCCGAGTTCCGCTGCGACCCCGGCTTCCGCCTGGTGGGCGCCGCCCGCAGCAACTGCACCAAGAGCGGCCGCTGGAGCGCCCCCAAACCCCTCTGCCAGCGTGAGTCGGGCATTTGGGGTCTTCTGGGAGGATTTGGGGTCTTCTGGAAGAGTTTGGGGTCTTTGGGGTTGAGGTTTGGGGTCTTTGGAGTCTTTGGGGTCTTTGGGGTTTGGGGTCTTTGGGGTTGAGGTTTGGGGTCTTCTGGTAGGATTTGGGGTCTTCTGGAAGAGTTTGGAGTCTTTGGGGTTGAGGTTTGGGGTCTTTGGGGTCTTTGGGATTGAGGTCTGGGTTCTTTGGGGTCTTTGGGGTTTGGGGTCTTTGGGGTTGGGGTTTGGGGTCTGGGAGGTTTGGGGTTTCTGGAGAGTTTGGGGGTTTTGGGTTGAGGGTCTGGGTTTTTGGGTTTTGGGTTTGGGTTCTTTGGGTTTTTGGGGGTTTGGGGTCTTTGGGGTTGAGGTTTGGGGTCTTTGGAGTCTTTGGGGTCTTTGGGGCGTTTGGGTTGAGGTTTGGGGTCTGGGATTTTGGAGATCCTGGAGCGCCCCCAAACCCCTCTGCCAGCGTGAGTCGGGGATTTGGGGTCTTCTTGGGGTTTTTTGGGGGGGTTTTGGGGTCTTCTGGAAGAGTTTGGGGTCTTTGGGGTTGAGCGTTGGGTCTTTTTGGGGTTTTTTTGGGGGGTTTGGGGTCTTTGGGGTCTTTGGGGTCTCTAGGGTTGGGGTTTGGGGTCTCCTGGGAGGATTTGGGGTCTTCTGAAAGAGTTTGGGGTCTTTGGGGTTTTTGAGGTTTGGGGTCTTTGGGGTCTTTGGCGTTTTTGGGATTGGGGTTTGGGGTCTTTGGGGTCTTTGGGGTTTTTGGGGTTGAGGTCTGGGTTCTTTGGGTTCTTTGGGGTCTTTGGGGTTTGAGGTCTTTGGGGTTGGGGTTTGGGGTCTCCTGGGAGGATTTGGGGTCTTCTGGAAGAGTTTGGGGTCTTTGGGGTTGAGGTTTGGGGTCTTTGGGTTCTTTGGGGTCTTTGGGGTTTGGGGTCTTTGGGGTTGAGGTTTGGGGTCTTTGGGTTTTGGGGTTTGGGGTTTTTGGGGTCTCTGGGGATGGGTTCTTGAGACGTTCCCAGAGTTGGGATTTGGGGGTTTTTGGGGTTTGGGATCTTTGGGATTTGGGGTTTTTGGGGTCTCTGGGGTTTGGGGTTTTTGGGGTTGAGGTTTGGGGTCTCTGGGGTTGAGGTTTGGGGTCTTTGGGATTTGGGGTTTTTGGGGT
>JAVTVJ010005802.1:0-10300 GCA_034509425.1 Eopsaltria australis
AATCTCTCCCCAGCGTCCCACCAAGGAGCAAGCTGGGCACCCAGCTGCTCCACAAACCTGTAGGAAGTGGGAATCTCTCCCCAGCCTCCCACCAAGGAGCAGGCTGGACACCCAGCCGCTCCACAAACCTGTAGGAAGTGGGAATCTCTCCCCAGCCTCCCACCAAGGAGCAGGCTGGACACCCAGCCGCTCCACAAACCTGTAGGAAGCTGGGCCCATCCCCCACCTCCTACCAAGAAGCAGACCAGGCCTCCCCCGGCCGCTCCATGCCCAGATGTCTCCAGGCCAGCTTTCAATTCAAAACTCCCATGTGCTAAACATGAAATAAACTTTCGCACTGTGATTTGCTTTTCTCTACCAGTGAACAATCTCAGCCGAGATCACACACCCGCCTCCTCCCCACCCGCCGATCTCTGGGGCAGGTTGGAAAATCAGCAACAGGAAAAACTTGGAGAAATGATTTCAAAAGCAAATTTTCTCACCACCACGCCAGGTTGTCCTGGGATCGCTAACAATTACTGACTTTAAACAGATGCACAATACATAAACAATACACACACATACAAACTACACACTACACAACGAAAAGAACCACCTTTATACTACCTCCTGTGGGATCTTGGAACCATGGTGTCTCGACCTCAGGCCCGTGGCAGGGAATTCTTTAGATTGCTGTCAGAAAGGAATTCCTTTCAGGATGTTTTCTGTCCAGAGGAAGGGTACCAGGTTCTCGTGTCCCTTCTGGGTGTGCTAAATAACTGTTGCCTTTTCCCCCAGCCTGGAAAAGAAACTCGAGATCATTTTAGCAAGGAGGTAATATAAAAGGGGATCTTTATTTTGAAGGTCTTCAGGAGCAGTTATGGAAAGGTGTCCATAAAAGCCCAGCCCCTCCAGGGGTGAGTACATATTTATAGCTTTTAGGAAATTAGCATAATTGATTAAGAGCACCAATAAGGAGAACAAGTGGCTATTCAATTCCCCCTCAGGTCCAGCCCCTTCCCTGGAGCCCCCCTCTCAGCACTGGCTGCACTCTGCTTATGAAAATGTACCTCAGAGTTGTTCTCGGCCTTGGTTCCTAGGAAGAACTGAGATAGGACAGGGCCTTGCAACCCCCTGGGGCTTGGAGCTCTGGAATTTGTTTTGTCTTTCTGCTTAGGGAAAGGCTATGGAAAGGTACTGGAAAAACTAGCTATTAATATAGTAGGCTACAGAGCCACAAAATATGTGCAGAGAGTACAGACAACATATAAAAGAAAAGGTGAAACTAAACGCATCACCGGAGCACAGTGCTCTTAGGCCGGGACACAAAAAGTGTCCCTTTTCTGAGAAAGAGAACCTGCCCCCAGTTTCTTGATGTCAGTTTGGAGGAGGGTTTTGACTGCAAGGGCAGCCAGGGTCCTTGTTGGTGGCAGCCATTCACAGGAATCTTAATCCATGGAATTTCAGCATGCAGCTGTCAACTCCCAGATATGTGGTCTTCGGGATGCAACAATGGCATTTCCATGTGAAAAGAAAAACTCCAGTCCCCAGATGCATGATGCCAGCTTTTAGGAGGCATTAGCCTCTACAATTGCAGCCAGAGTTCTAGCTGATGGCAGCTTGGGTCTGGGAAGGATCTTGATCCATGCATTTCAGGTGGTGGTCTGGGAGCAGAGTGTTTTAGGGCCGACACAAAGTGTCCCTTTCTGAGAGAAAGAGAACTCTGCCCCCAGTTTCTTGGATGTCAGTTTTTGAGGAGGGTCTTTGCCCCTGCAAGGGCAGCCAGTGTCCTAGTCGGTGGCAGCTTGGTCTGGCGAGGGGATCTCGTCTCCATGGAATTTGAAGAGGCGGCTGTCGACTCCCAGACATGGGGCTCACGATACAAATGATGGAACTTATCCACGTGAAATAAAACTTAGTCTACCAAATCCATGATGCCAGTTTTAAGGAGGTATTTAGCCCTACAATTGCAGCCAGAGTTCTAGTTGATGGCAGCTTGCGTCAGCCAGTAATCTTGATCCATACGGAATTTCAGGTGGCGTCCGGGAGCAGAGTGCCTTAGGCCAGGGACACAAAAAGTGTCCCTTTTCTCGGAGAAAGGGAACTCTGCCCCCAGTTCTTTGATGTCAGTTTGGAGGAGGGTTTTGGCCCTGCAAGGGCAGTCAGTGTCCTGCTTGGTGGCAGCTTGGGTCTGCGAGGAATCTTAATCTGTGCGGAATTTCAGCATGACGCAGACAACTCCCAGATATGTGGCCTTCGATGCAAACAATGGCGCATTTCTACGTGAAAGAAAACTCAGTCCCCCAGATGCATGATGCCAGTTTTTAGGAAGCATTTAGCCCTACAATTGCAGCCAGAGTTCTAGTTGATGGCAGCTTGGGTCTGGGGTTGACCTGGATCCATGCATTTCAGGTGTATGCTCTGTGGCCTTTTCCCTCAGCTCAAGAAACTCGAGATCATTTTAGCAAGGAGGTAATATAAAAGGGGATCTTTATTTTGAAGGTCTTCAGGAGCAGTTATGGAAAGGTGTCCATAAAAGCCCAGCCCCTCCAGGGGTGAGTACATATTTATAGCTTTTAGGAAATTAGCATAATTAAGAGCACCAATAAGGAGAACAAGTGGCGATTCAATTCCCCCTCAGGTCCAGCCCCTTCCCTGGAGCCCCCCTCTCAGCACTGGCTGCACTCTGCTTATGAAAATGTACCTCAGAGTTGTTCTCGGCCTTGGTTCCCAGGAAGAACTGCGATAGGACAGGGCCTTGCAACCCCCTGGGGCTTGGAGCCCTGGAATTTGTTTTGTCTTTCTGCTTAGGGAAAGGCTATGGAAAGGTACTGGAAAAACTAGCTATTAATATAGTAGGCTACAGAGCCACAAAAATATGGGCAGAGAGTATAGAGAACATATAAAAGAAAAAAGGCAGAAACCAAACGGCATCATTCCCCCCTTTTTTAGAGACTAACAAGACTCTGTCTTGTCTAGTCTCTACTCTGCATTCAACCATACCTCTGGTTTATACAACTGGCTATCCCACTAGTTGTTACACAGATGCTAATTATAACTACAGTTACTATGAACATTTCTTTTATCTAGGTTCAGTTTGGTAACCATGAAGTGAGTGTACTGAAGATATTCAAGGTTCAGTAAGCTCTTTTGAGAGTTACTTGGTGTAGAATTTGAGTTTGCTTTCAAATTTCAACCAAATTTCTAAAAAAATTTTTCATTCAGATTTGCATAAGAACAACAACTAGTGTTAATGATTTTGTGGCTAGTAGGAAATTAAGAGCTATTTTGTTTTGTCAACAGCCTTTAATATGATTAAACATGACATTTGGAATCACAGCTCCATGGGCACAGGCCCAATCTTTATCTTGGGGCAAAACTTACCAGGCCAGATTCTCAACTTTGACAAGTTGTCCTTATGAAGAGCTTTTGGATACATTTTGGACTAGAGTTACATGCAAATTTTAGGACCAAATTTGAATCACGGTTACCAACTGTACAGATAAGAGGTACAAAAGAACAGTTTAAATCATATCATCTCAATTTGTATCAGTCTCTGTTTTCTGGCTGTCTATGGAGCAGACGTCTTCTTAACTCTGGAGCAGTGAATTCAAGGCTCTCTGCCAGCAGCTTTGGATTTGGTGAGGGTAGTCAGGACTTGGAATGACTCTTTTTACTTAGCTCGTAAGATTACTGTCCCTTCATTCAACATAGACTCAGTCTCTAGGCTTGAATAGTTGCTAGTCTTCCTTCCTTCTAGATGACTTTGCTCAGTTCTAGATCTTTCATTGATATAATCAGTTCAGCTTTTTGTGATGGTACATTTGATGGTAACACTTTTCTCATGGTTACCTGGTTCGTGGTTGTTACTGCATAACCTGTCTTTTGTTTGCCATCTCGCATGAAGCTGCTCTCATCTGCATACAGCTCCCAGGCTGGCACATCTTTCAGGTCTGCTCTGCTGGAATAGGCTTCTGCAAACAGTCAGACTTAAATACATTATCAGTTAGTGCTGGGAACAGACATACTAGGATTGACAGTAAACGCTTTTAGAATAACATTATCCAGTTTCAGTAGCATGGCATAGGGTCCATGTCTTCTATGTTCACAGAAGAAACTTACAGTGGGTTGCATGCAACTGTTGGATGTATCAATTCTTGGCTGCTGGTTGGATGCAGCAATTTTCAGTTGCTGACTGCCCTAGTTCTCCAGTTTCAGGATTATTTTACATAATAGTAAAGAGTCCTTGGTCTTTTTTACTCACAAGGATACAGGAGAAGGTCTTTTACAAATTTAACTCAGTAAACCATTCTAAGATATTTGTTACAGGACTCTTACTTATAGCATTGGTTTTAAGGAGTCAAAACGTGCTTTTGTTCTTGGGCTCGTGTTTCTTTGAGCGGCTACTCAGAGTATGCATTGGGGCAAGAGCGGCCATTGCCCCTCGCAGACGGCTGGACGGCGCTGCACAAGTGGGTACCCTGCCTAGGGCACTCTGCTCACCACAGCTCGGCCCGTGCTGCTGCTCACACCGGCTCTCGGGTGTCCTTAAAACAAGCTCGTTACGGTGGAAAGTGCGATAGGGCCGCTCCTGCTCTTAGATCTCACACTCCCGGCCCGCTCTGGGCCGGTGCGGGCGGGGCCCAGGAGCAGCGAGTGAGCCGGGCCGTGGCCGCGCAGCGGCGGCCCCGCCTCCGCCAGAGCAGGGCCGAAGCAGCGCAGCGGCAGCCCCGGTCCCGGTTCGCTTCCTGGGACCGCTCCCCCGCGCATCCCCCGGCCGTGACCAGGGCAATGGCAGGAATCACCTCCGCCTCTCTCAGAGCGGCTGGTGCCCCGCTTCTGTCACGGGGGAGTGACCGCCCTGCTCGCGGAGCCGTCCCGGAAGTCCGGGAGTCGCCCTTGCCTTAAAATCTTGGAAAAACTTTTTACAGATGGAATATAGAAAGTGGGGGCTTCTCCCCCTTCCCTTACAATGGTGCGAACCGAGCTTTCTCGGCCGTTCCACAAAACTTGCTGGAAGCGAGGATCTCTCCCTCGCCTCCCACTAAGGAGCAGGCTGGACACCCAGCCTCTCCACAGACCTGTAGGGAAGCTTAGGATTTCCTCTTCACTGCCTCTAATTAAGGGAGAGCAGGCTGGCACCCACTGGCCTGGTTGGGGACTCCCAGGAAGTGGAATCTCCCCAGCTTCCCACCAAGGAGCAGGCTGGGCACCCAGCCGCTCCACACACCTGTAGGAAGTGGGAATCTCTCCCCCGCGTCCCACCAAGGAGCAGGCTGGGCACCCAGCCGCTTCACAAACCTGTAGGAAGTGGGAATCTCTCCCCAGCCTCCCACCAAGGAGCAGGCTGGACACCCAGCCGCTCCACAAACCTGTAGGAAGCGGGGCCCATCCCCCACTCCTACCAAGAAGCAGACCAGGCCTCCCCCGGCCGCTCCATGCCCAGATGTCTCCAGGCCAGCTTTCAATTCAAAACTCGCATGTGCTAAACATGAAATAAACTTTCGCACTGTGATTTGCTTTTCTCTACCAGTGAACAATCTCAGCCGAGATCACACACCCGCCTCCTCCCCACCAGCCGATCTCTGTGGCAGGTTGGAAAATCTGCAACAGGAAAAACTTGGAGAAATGATTTCAAAAGCAAATTTTCTCACCACCACGCCAGGTTGTCCTGGGATCGCTAACAATTACTGAATTTAAACAGATACACAATACATAAACAATACACACACATACAAAATACACACTACACAACGAAAAGAACCACCTTTATACTACCTCCTGTGGGATCTTGGAACCATGGTGTCTCGACCTCAGGCCCGTGGCAGGGAATTCTTAGATTGCTGTCAGAAAGGAATTCCTTGCAGGATGTTTTCGGTCCAGAGGAAGGGTACCAGGTTCTCGTGTCCCTTCTGGGTGTGCCAAATAACTGTTGCCTTTTCCCCCAGCCTGGAAAAGAAACTCGAGATCATTTTAGCAAGGAGGAAATATAAAAGGGGATCTTTATTTTGAAGGTCTTCAGGAGCAGTTATGGAAAGGTGTCCATACACCAGGGTGAAGTATTATAGCTTTTATATCGTATATGTATTAATATGATAAGTCAGAGCTGCGATGCGGCGTGCATTCCCCCCAGGTCCAGCCCCTTCCCTGGAGCCCCCCTCTCAGCACTGGCTGCACTCTGCTTATGAAAATATACCTCAGAGTTGTTCTCGGCCTTGGTTCCCAGGAAGAACTGAGATAGGACAGGGCCTTGCAACCCCCTGGGGCTTGGAGCTCTGGAATTTGTTTTGTCTTTCTGCTTAGGGGAAAGGCTATGGAAAGGTACTGGAAAAACTAGCTATTAATATAGTAGGCTACAGAGCCACAAAAATATGTGCAGAGAGTACAGAGAACATATAAAAGAAAAGGCAGAAACCAAACGGATCATTCCCCCTTTTTTAGAGACTAACAAGACTCTGTCTTTCTGAGTCTCTACTTTGTCTGCATCCAACTACTCTGATATTACAACTGCTATCCCACTAGTTGTTAACAGATGTAATTATACCTACGGCTACATGTTTAGAGTAGAAACTATTTCCTTTGCAATGAGTGCGTGCACAGAAGTTCCTGATGACTGAAGATATCAAGGTTCAGTAAGCTCTTTTGAGAGTTACTTGGTGTAGAATTTGAGTTTGCTTTCCAAATTTCACCAAATTTCTAAAAAAATTTTCATTCAGATTTGCATAAGAACAACAACTAGTGTTAATGATTGTGTGGCTAGTAGGAAATTAAGAGCTATTTTGTTTTGTCAACAGCCTTTAATATGATTAAACATTACATTTGGAATCACAGCTCCATGGGCACAGGCCCAATCTTTATCTTGGGGCAAAACTTACCAGACCAGATTCTCAACTTTGACAAGTTGTCCTTATGAAGAGCTTTTGGATACATTTTGGACTAGAGTTACATGCAAATTTTAGGACCAAATTTGAATCACGGTTACCAACTGTACAGATAAGAGGTACAAAAGAACAGTTTAAATCATAACATCTCAATTTGTATCGTCCTGTTTTCTGCTTGTCTATGGAGTCATTCAAGGCTCTCTGCAGCACTCGGATTGTGTGGTGAGGGTAGTCAGACTTTGGAATGATCTTTTACTTAGCTTGTAAGATTACTGTCCCTTCATTCAACATAGACTCAGTCTCTAGGCTTGAATAGTTGCTAGTCTTCCTTCCTTCTAGATGACTTTGCTCAGTTCTAGATCTTTCATTGATATAATCAGTTCAGCTTTTTGTGATGGCACATTTGATGGTGACACTTTTCTCATGGTTACCTGGTTCGTGGTTGTTACTGCATAACCTGTCTTTTGTTTGCCATCTCGCATGAAGCTGCTCTCATCTGCATACAGCTCCCAGGCTGGCACATCTTTCAGGTCTGCTCTGCTGGAATAGGCTTCTTCCATGGTCGGCAAACAGTCAGACTTAAATACATTATCAGTTAGTGCTGGGAACAGACATACTAGGATTGACAGCAAACGTTTTCAGAATAACATTATCCAGTTTCAGTAGCATGGCATAGGGTCCATGTCTTCTATGTTCACAGAACAAACTTACAGTGGGTTGCATGCAACTGTTTGATGTATCAATTCTTGGATGCTGGTTGGTGAGCACATTTTCATTTGCCTGACTCCCTGTTCTCCAGTTTCAGGATTATTTTACATAATAGTAAAGAGTCCTTGGTCTTTTTTACTCACAAGGATACAGGAGAAGGTCTTTTACATATTTAACTCAGTAAACCATTCTAAGATATTTGTTAACACAGGACTCTGCTTACTTATAGCAGGGTTTAAGGGAGCCTAAAAACGGCTTCTTGTTCTTTGGGCTCGGTGTTTCCCTTTTGAGTGCTTACCAGAGCAGACCAAGAGCGCTCGCTGCCCTCGCACGGCCGGGGACGGGCGCGGCATGCGGGCACCCCCGCCCAGGGGCACCCCCGGCTCGCCCGCGCTCGGCCCGTGCTGCTGCTCCCAGCGGCTCTCGGGTGTCCTTAAAACAAGCTCGTTACTGTGGAAAGTGCGATAGGGCCGTTCCTGCTCTTAGATCTCACACTCCGGCCCGCTCTGGGCCGGTGCGGGCGGGGCCCAGGAGCAGCGAGTGAGCCGGGCCGTGGCCGCGCAGCGGCGGCCCCGCCTCCGCCAGAGCAGGGCCGAAGCAGCGCAGCGGCAGCCCCGGTCCCGGTTCGCTTCCTGGGACCGCTCTCCCGCGCATCCCCCGGCCGTGACCAGGGCCATGGCAGGAATCACCTCCGCCCCTCTCAGAGCGGCTGGTGCCCCGCTTCTGTCACGGGAGGACCGCCTGCTCGCGAGCGTCCGGACGTCGGGAGTCGCCCTTGCCTTAAAATCTGGAAAAACTTTTACAGATGGAACATAGAAAGTGGGGGCTTTCCCCCTTACATGGTGGAACCGAGCTTTCTCGCCGTTCACAAACTTGCTGAAGCGAGGATCTCTCCCCAGCTTCCCACCAAGGAGCAGGCTGGGCACCCAGGCGCTCCACAAACCTGTAGGAAGTGGGAATCTCTCCCCAGCCTCCCACCAAGGAGCAGGCTGGACACCCAGCCGCTCCACAAACCTTTAGGAAGTGGGAATCTCTCCCCAGCCTCCCACCAAGGAGCAGGCTGGACACCGCAGACCCCTGCCAGCACCAATAGGAAATGCGTGAGGAATCTCACGTGCCCAGCGCCTCAAGGAAGCAGGCTGACACCCAGCGCTCCACACCTGTAGGAGCGGGGCCATCCCCCACCTCCTACCAAGAAGAGACCAGGCCTCCCCCGGCCGCTCATGCCAGAAATGTCTCAGGCCAGCTTTCAATTCAAAACTCGCATGTGCTAAACATGAATACACTTTCCGCACTGTGATTTGCTTGTCTCTACCAGTGAACAATCTCAGCCGAGATCACACACCCGCCTCCTCCCCCCCAGCCGATCTCTGGGGCAGGTTGGAAAATCGGCAACAGGAAAAACTTGGAGAAATTATTTCAAAAGCAAATTTTCTCACCACCACGCCAGGTTGTCCTGGGATCGCTAACAATTACTGACTTTAAACAGATACACAATACATAAACAATACACACACATACAAACTACACACTACACAAAAAAAAGAACCACCTTTATACTACCTCCTGTGGGATCTTGGAACCATGGTGTCTCGACCTCAGGCCCGTGGCAGGGAATTCTTTAGATTGCTGTCAGAAAGGAATTCCTTGCAGGATGTTTTCGGTCCAGCGGAAGGGTACCAGGTTCTCGTGTCCCTTCTGGGTGTGCCAAATAACTGTTGCCTTTTCCCCCAGCCTGGAAAAGAAACTCGAGATCATTTTAGCAAGGAGGTAATATAAAAGGGGATCTTTATTTTGAAGGTCTTCAGGAGCAGTTATGGAAAGGTGTCCATAAAAGCCCAGCCCCTCCAGGGGTGAGTACATATTTATAGCTTTTAGGAAAATAGCATAATTGATTAAGAGCACCAATAAGGAGAACAAGTGGCGATTCAATTCCCCCTCAGGTCCAGCCCCTTCCCTGGAGCCCCCCTCTCAGCACTGGCTGCACTCTGCTTATGAAAATGTACCTCAGAGTTGTTCTCGGCCTTGGTTCCCAGGAAGAACTGAGATAGGACAGGGCCTTGCAACCCCCTGGGGCTTGGAGCTCTGGAATTTGTTTTGTCTTTGTGCTTAGGGAAAGGCTATGGAAAGGTACTGGAAAAACTAGCTATTAATATAGTAGGCTACAGAGCCACAAAAATATGGCAAGAGTACAGAGAAATATAAAAGAATTCAAAGGCAGAAACCAAACGGCATCACGGGAGCACAGTGCCTTAGGGCGGGACCACAAAAAGTGTCCCTTTTCTCTGAGAAAGAGAGCTCTGGCCCCCAGTTTCTTGATGTCAGTTTGGAGGAGGGTTTTGGCCCTGCAAGGGCAGTCAGTGTCCTTGTTGGTGGCAGCTTGGGTCTGCGAGGCATCTTAATCCATGCGGAATTTCAGCATGCGGCTGTCAACTCCCAGATATGTGGCCTTCCATGCAAACAATGGCGCATTTCCATGTGAAAGAAAACTCAGTCCCCCAGATGCATGATGCCAGTTTTTAGGAGGCATTTAGCCCTACAATTGCAGGCAGAGTTCTAGCTGATGGCAGCTGGGGTCTGGGAAGGATCTTGATCCATGTGGCATTTCAGGTGGCGTCCGGGAGCACAGTGCCTGAGGGCCGAGAAACAAAAAGTTTCCCTTTCCTCTGAGAAAGAGAACTCTGCCCCCCAGTTTCTTGATGTCAGTTTGGAGGAGGGTTTTGGCCCTGCAA
>JAVTVJ010005804.1:0-15245 GCA_034509425.1 Eopsaltria australis
GGATACAAAAAGTGTCCCTTTTCTCTGAGAAGAGAACTCTGCCCCCCACTTTCTTGATGTCAGTTTGGAGGAGGGTTTTGGCCCTGCAAGGGCAGCCAGGGTCCTTCTCGGCGGCAGCTTGGGTCTGCGAGGAATCTTCTCCATGCGGAATTTGAAGAGGCGGCAGTCGACTCCCAGGCTGGGGGCCTTCGATACAAATGATGGCACTTTTCCACATGAAAGAAAACTTAGGCCCCCAGTATTATGATGTCGGTTTGGTGGAGGGTTTTTGCCCTACAAATGCAACCAGAGTCCTGGTTGATGGCAGCTTGCGTCAGCGAATAATCTTGATCCATACGGAATTTCAGGTGGCGTCCGGGAGCAGAGTGCCTTAGGGCCACGACAAAACAAGTGTACTTTTCTCTGAGAAAGAGAACTCTGCCTCCCAGTTTCTTGATGTCAGTTTGGAGGAGGGTTTTGGCCCTGCAAAGGCAGCCAGGGTCCTTGTTGGTGGAAGGTTGGGTCTGCGAGGAATCTTAATCGATGCGGAATTTCAGCATGCGGCTGTCAACTCCCAGATATGTGGCCCTCGATTCAAACAATGGCCCTTTTCCACATGAAAGATAACTCAGTCCTCCAGATGCATGATGCCAGTTTTTAGGAGGCATTTAGCCCTACAATTGCAGCCAGAGTTCTAGTTGATGGCAACTTGGGTCTGGGAAGGATCTTGATCCATGAGGCATTTCAGGTGGCGTCCGGGAGCAGAGTGCCTTAGGGCCGGGACACAAAAAGTGTCCCTTTTCTCTGAGAAAGAGAACTCTGCCCCCCACTTTCTTGATGTCAGTTTGGAGGAAGGTTTTGGCCCTGCAAGGGCAGCCAGGGCTCTATTGTGGCAGCTTGGGTCTGCGAGGAATCTTGATTCATATGAATTTTCAGGAGGCAGCAGGGTACAGAGTGCCTTAGGGCCGGGACACAAAAAGTGTCCCTTTTCTCTGAGAAAGAGAACTCTGCCCCCCACTTTCTTGATGTCAGTTTGGAGGAAGGTTTTGGCCCTGCAAGAGCAGCCAGGGTCCTTGTCGGTGCAGCTGGGGTCTGCGAGGAATCTTGATCCATGTGGAATTTCAGCAGGCAGCAGGGAGAACAGTGCCTTCGGGCTGGGACACAAAAAGTGTCCTTTTTCTCTGGGAAAGAGAACTCTGCCCCCCAGTTTCTTGATGTCAGTTTGGAGGAGGGTTTTGCCCTGCAAGGGCAGCCAGGGTCTTGTCGGTGGCAGCTTGGGTCTGTGAGGACCTTGCTCCAGCGAATTTGAAGACGGCGGCAGTCGACTCCAGACAGTGCGGCCTACGATACAAATGATGGCACTTTTTCACGTGAAAGAAAACTTCGGCCCCCCAGATTCATGATGTCTGTTTGTGAGGGCTTAGCCCTACAAATGCAACCAGCGTCCTGGTTGATGCAGCTTGCGTCAGCAAAAATCTTGATCCATACGGAATTTCAGGAGGCAGCAGGGAGCACAGTGCCCTAAGGCCGGGACACAAAAAGTGTCCCTTTCCTCTAAGAAAGAGAACTCTGCCCCCCAGTTTCTTGATGTCAGTTTGGAGGAGGGTTTTGGCCCTGCAAGGTCAGCCAGGGTCCTTCTTGGTGGCAGCTTGGGTCTGCGAGGAATCTTAATCTGTGCGGATTTTCCGCACGCAGCAGTCAACTCCCAGACATCGTGCCTACGATAAAAACGATGGCGCATGTCCATGTGAAAGAAAACTCAGTCCCCCGAATGCATGATGCCAGTTTTTAGGAGGCATTTAGCCCTACATTTGCAGCCAGAGTTCTAGTTGATGGCAGCTTGGGTCTGGGAAGGATCTTGATCAATGTGGCATTTCAGGTGGCGTACGGGAGCAGAGTGCCTTAGGGCCGGGGCACAAAATGTGTCCCTTTTCTCTGAGAAATAGAAGTCTGCCCCCCAGTTTCTTGATGTCAGTTTGGAGGAGGGTTTTGGCCCTGCAAGGGCAGCCAGGGTCCTTGTCGGTGGTAGCTTGGGTCTGCGAGGAATCTTGATCCATGCGGAATTTCAGGAGGCATCCGGGAGCACAGTGCTTAGGGCCGGGACACAAAAAATGTCCCTTTTCTCTGGGAAAGAGAACTCTGCCCCCCACTTTCTTGATGTCAGTTTGGAGGAGGGTTTTGGCCCTGCAAGGGCAGCCAGGGTCCTTGTCGGTGGCAGCTTCGGTCTGTGAGGAATCTTGCTCCATACAGAATATCAGGAGGAAGCAGGGAGCACAGTTCCTTAGGGCCGGGAAGCAGAAAGTGTCCCTTTTCTCTGAGAATGAGAAGTCTGCCCACCCACTTTCCTGATGTCAGTTTGGAGGAGGGTTTTGGCCCTGCAAGGGCAGCCAGGGTCCTTGTAGGTGGCAGCTTGGGTCTGCGAGGAATCCTGATCCATACGGAATATCAGGAGGAAGCAGGGAGCTCTGTGCCTTAGGGCCGGGACAAGAAAAGTGTCCCTTTACTCTGAGAAAGAGAAGTCTGCCCCCCAGTTTCTTGATGTCGTTGGAGGAGGGTTTTGGCCCTGCAAGGGCAAGCCAGGGTCCTAGTCGGGGTGGCAGCTTTGGGTCTCGCGAGAATTCTTTGATCGCATATAGGTAATTTGAGGAGGCAGCAGGGAGCAGAGTGCCTTAGGGCCGGGACAACAAAAGTGTCCCTGTTCTCTGAGAAAGAGAACTCTGCCCCCCAGTTTCTTGATGTCAGTTTGGAGGAGGGTTTTGGCCCTGCAAGGGCAGCCAGGGTCCTTGTCGGTTACTGCTTGGGTCTGCGAGGAATCTTGATCCATACGGAATATCAGGAGGAAGCAGGGAGCACAGTGCCTTAGGGCCGGGACACAAAAAGTGTCCCTTTTCTCTTTGAGAAAGAGAACTCTGCCCCCCATTTTCTTGATGTCAGTTTGGAGGAGGGTTTTGGCCCGCAAGGGCAGCCAGGGTCCTTGTCAGTGGCTGCATGGGTCTGCGAGGAATCTTGATCCATACGGATTCTCAGGAGGAAGCAGGGAGCACAGTGCCTTAGGGCCGGGACACAATAAGTGTCCCTTTTCTCTGAGAAAGAGAACTCTGCCCCCCACTTTCTTGATGTCAGTTTGGAGGAGTGGTTTGGCCCTGCAAGGGCAGCCAGGGTCCTTGTCGGTGGCAGCTTGGGTCTGCGAGGAATCTTGATCCGTACGGAATTTGAAGAGGCCGGCCAGTCGACTCTGAGACAGGGGCCTACGATACATATGATGGCACTTTTCACGTGGAAAGAAACTTAGGCCCCCAGATTATGATAATCGGTTTGGTGGAGGGTTTTAGCCCTACAAATGCAACCAGAGTCCTGGTTGATGGCAGCTTGCATCAGCGAAAAGTCTTGGAATCCATACGGAAATTTCAGGTGGCGTCCGGACAGAGTGCTTAAGGGCCGGGATACAAAGTGTCCTTTACTTTTGAGAAAGAGAACTCTGCCCCGCCAGTTTCTTGGTAAGTTTGGGAGGAGGGTTTTGGCCCTGCAAGGGCAGTCAGTGTCCTTCTTGGTGGCAGCTTGGGTCTGCGAGGAATCTTATTCTGTGCGGAATTTCAGCATGAGGCAGACAACTCCCAGATATGTGGCCTTCGATGCAAACAATGGCGCATTTCCACGTGGAAGAGAACTCAGTCCCCCAGATGCATGATGCCAGTTTTTAGGAGGCATTTAGCCCTACAATTGCAGCCAGAGTTCTAGTTGATGGCAGCTTGGGTCTGGGAAGGATCTTGATCCGTGCGGCATTTCAGGTGGCGTCCGGGAGCACAGTGCCTTAGGGCCAGGACACAAAAAGTGTCCGTTTCTCTGAGAAAGAGAACTCTGCCCCCCACTTTCTTGATGTCAGTTTGGAGGAGGGTTTTGGCCCTGCAAGGGCAGCCAGGGTCCTTGTCGGTGGCAGCTTGGGTCTGCGAGGAATCTTGATCCATACGGATTATCAGGAGGAAGCAGGGAGCAGAGTGCTTTAGGGCCGAGACACAAATAGTGTCCCTTTTCTCTGAGAAAGAGAACTCTGCCCCCCAGTTTCTTGATGTCAGTTTGGAGGAGGGTTTTGGCCCTGCAAGGGCAGCCAGGGCTCTTTATTTTGGCACCTTGGGTCTATGAGGGGTCTTCATCCATACAAATTTTGAGGAGGCAGCAGGGAGCACAGTGCCTTAGGGCTGAGATACAAAAAGTGTCCATTTCCTCTGAGAAAGAGAACTCTGCCCCCCAGTTTCTTGATGTCAGTTTGGAGGAGGATTTTGGCCCTGCAAGGGCAGCCAGGGTCCTTGTCGGTAGCAGCTTGGGTCTGTGAGGGATCTTGCTCCATGCGAAATTTGAAGAGGCGGCAGTCGACTCCCAGACAGGGGGCCTACGATACAAATGATGGCACTTTTCCACGTGAAAGAAAACTTAGGCGCCCAGATTCATGATATCGGTTTGGTGGGGGGTTTTAGCCCTACAAATGCAACCAGAGTCCTGGTTGATGGCAGCTTGCGTCAGCGAAAATTCTTGATCCATACGGATTTTCAGGTGGCATCCGGGAGCACAGTGCCTTAGGGCCGGGACACAAAAAAGTGTCCGTTTTCTCTGAGAAAGAGAACTCTGCCCCCCAGTTTCTTGATGTCAGTTTGGAGGAGGGTTTTGGCCCTGCAAGGGCAGCTAGGGTCCTTCTCGGTGGCGGCTTGGGTCTGCGAGGAATCTTGATCCATACGGAATTTCAGGAGGCAGCAGGGAGCACAGTGCCTGAGCGCCGAGAAACAAGAAGTGTCCCTTTCCTCTGAGAAAGAGAAGTCTGCCCCCCAGTTTCTTGATGTCAGTTTGGAGGA
Organism: Eopsaltria australis; assembly: GCA_034509425.1. Lineage (NCBI taxonomy): Eukaryota > Metazoa > Chordata > Aves > Passeriformes > Petroicidae > Eopsaltria > Eopsaltria australis. The sequence goes on from JAVTVJ010005804.1 coordinate 4,824, forward strand.
GGGTTTTGGCCCTGCAAGGGCAGCCAGGGTCCTTGCCGGTGGCAGCTTGGGTCTTTGAGGGAATCTGCTCCAATGCCGGAATTTTGAGAGGGCGGCAAGTCACCTCCAGACAGGGGGCCTACGATTCAATATGAATGGGCACTTTTCCAGTGAAAGAAAACTTTAGACCCCAGATTCATGATGTCTGTTTGGTGGAGGGTTTTGGCCCTACAAATGCAACCAGAGTCCTGGTTGATGGCATCTTGCGTCAGCGAATAATCTTGATCCATACGGAATTTCAGGTGGCGTCCGGGAGCAGAGTGCCTTAGGGCGGGCCACAAAAAGTGTCCCTTTTCTCTGAGAAAGAGAACTCTGCCCCCCAGTTTCTTGAAGTTAGTTTGGAGGAGGGTTTTGGCCCTGCAAGGGCAGCCAGGGTCCTTTTTGGTGGCAGCGTGGGTCTGCAAGGAATCTTGATCCATACGAATTTTCAGGAGGAAGCAGGGAGCAGAGTGCCTTAGGGCCGGGATACAAAAAGTGTCCCTTTTCTCTGAGAAAGAGAGCTCTGCCCCCCAGTTTCTTGATGTCAATTTAGAGGAGGGTTTTGGCCCTGCAAGGGCAGCTAGGGTCCTAGTCGGTGGCAGCTTGGGTCTGCAAGGTATCTTGATCCATACGAATTTTCAGGAGGAAGCAGGGAGCACAGTGCCTTAGGGCCGAGAAACAAAAAGTGTCCCTTTCCTCTGAGAAAGAGATCTCTGCCCCCCAGTTTCTTGATGTCAGTTTGGAGGAGGGTTTTGACCCTGCAAGGGCAGCCAGGGCTCTTTATTTTGGCACCTTGGGTCTGCGAGGAATCTTGATCCATACGAATTTTCTGGAGGCAGCAGGTAGCACAGGTCCTTCGGGCTGGGATACAAAAGTGTCCCTTTCCTCTGAGAAAGAGAACTCTGCCCCCCACTTTCTTGATGTCAGTTTGGAGGAGGGTTTTGGCCCTGCAAGGGCAGCCAGGGTCCTTGTCAGTGGCTGCTTGGGTCTGTGAGGGATCTTGCTCCATGCGGAATTTGAAGAGGCGGCAGTCGACTCCCACACATGCAGCCTACGATACAAATGATGGCACTTTTCCACGTGAAAGAAAACTTAGGCCCCCAGATTCATGATGCCGGTTTGGTGGAGGGTTTTACCCCTACAAATGCAACCAGAGTCCTGGTTGATGGCATCTGGCGCAGCAAGAAAATCATTGATTCCCACTACGGAAATTCAGGTGGCGTCCAGGAGCAGAGTGCCTTAGGGCCGGGACACAAAGTGTTCTTCTCTGAGAAAGAGAACTCTGCCCACCAGTTCCTTGATGTCAGTTTGGAGGAGGGTTTTGGCCTGAAAGGGCAGCCTGGGTCCTTCTCGGTGGCAGTCTTGGGTCCTGCGAGGAATCTTGATCCATACGGAATTTGAAGAGGCAGCAGGAGCAGAGTGCCTTAGGGCCGGGACACATAAAGTGTCCCTTTTCTCTGAGAAAGAGAGCTCTGCCCCCCACTTTCTTGATGTCAGTTTGGAGGAGGGTTTTGGCCCTGCAAGGGCAGCCAAGGTCCTAGTCGGTGGCAGCTTGGGTCTGTGAGGGATCTTGCTCCATGCGGAATTTGAAGAGGCGGCCGTCGACTCCCAGACTGGGGGCCTACGATACAAATGATGGCACTTTTCCACGTGAAAAAAAACTTAGGCCCCCAGATTCATGATATCGGTTTTGTGGGGGGTTTAAGCCCTACAAATGCAACCAGAGTCCTGGTTGATGGCATCTTGCGTCAGCGAATAATCTTGATCCATACGGAATTTCAGGTGGCGTCCGGGAGCAGAGTGCCTTAGGACCGGGACACAAAAAGTGTCCCCTTTCTCTGAGAAAGAGAACTCTGCCCCCCAGTTTCTTGATGTCAGTTTGGAGGAGGGTTTTGGCCCTGCCAGGGCAGCCAGGGTCCTTCTCGGTGGCAGCTTGGGTCTGCGAGGAATCTTAATCCATGCGGAATTTCAGCATGCGGCTGTCAACTCCCAGATATGTGGTCTTCGATGAAAACAATGGCGCATTTCCGTGTGAAAGAAAACTAAGTCCCCCAGATGCATGATGCCAGTTTTTAGGAGGCATTTAGCCCTACAATTGCAGCCAGAGTTCTAGTTGATGGCAGCTAGGGTCTGGGAAGGATCTTGATCCATGTGGCAATTCAGGTGGCGTCCGGGAGCAGAGTGCCTTAGGGCCGGGACACAAAAAGTGTACGTTTTCTCTGAGAAAGAGAACTCTGCCCCCCAGTTTCTTGATGTCAGTTTGGAGGAGGGTTTTGGCCCTGCAAGGGCAGCCAGGGTCCTTGTCGGTGGCAGCTTGGGTCTGTGAGGGATCTTGCTCCATGCGGAATTTGAAGAGGCGGCAGTCGACTCCCAGACAGGGGGCTACGATACAAATGATGGCACTTTTCCACGTGAAAGAAAACTTAGGCCCCCAGATTCATGATGTCGGTTTGGTGGAGGGTTTTAGCCCTACAAATGCAACCAGAGTCCTGGTTGATGACAGCTTGCATCACCGAATAATCTTGATCCATACGGAATTTCAGGTGGCGTCCGGGAGCACAGTGCCTTAGGGCCGGGACACAAAAAGTGTCCGTTTTCTCTGAGAAAGAGAGCTCTGCCCCCCAGTTTCTTGATGTCAGTTTGGAGGAGGGTTTTGGCCCTGCAAGGGCAGCTAGGGTCCTTCTCGGTGGCGGCTTGGGTCTGCGAGGAATCTTGATCCATACGGAATTTCAGGAGGCAGCAGGGAGCACAGTGCCTGAGCGCCGAGAAACAAGAAGTGTCCCTTTACTCTGAGAAAGAGAACTCTGCCCCCCAGTTTCTTGATGTCAGTTTGGAGGAGGGTTTTGGCCCTGTAAGGGCAGCCAGGGTCCTTGCCGGTGGCAGCTTGGGTCTTTGAGGGATCTTGCTCCATGCGGAATTTGAAGAGGCGGCAGTCGACTCCCAGACAGGGGGCCTACGATTCATATGATGGCACTTTTCCAGGTGGAAGAAAACTTAGGCCCCCAGATTCATGATGTCTGTTTGGTGGAGGGTTTTGGCCCTACAAATGCAACCAGAGTCCTGGTTGATGGCCGCTTGCATCACCGAATAATCTTGATCCATACGGAATTTCAGGTGGCGTCCGGGAGCAGAGTGCCTTAGGGCCGGGCCACAAAAAGTGTCCCTTTTCTCTGAGAAAGAGAACTCTGCCCCCCAGTTTCTTGATGTCAGTTTGGAGGAGGGTTTTGGCCCTGCAAAGGCAGCCAGGGTCCTTGTCGTGGCAGCTTGGGTCTGCGAGGAATCTTGATCCATGCGGAATATCAGGAGTCATCCGGGAGCAGAGTGCCTTAGGGCCGGGATACAAAAAGTGTCCCTTTTCTCTGAGAAAGAGAACTCTGCCCCCCAGTTTCTTGATGTTAGTTTGGAGGAGGGTTTTGGCCCTGCAAGGGCAGCCAGGGTCCTAGTCGGTGGCAGCTTGGGTCTGCAAGGTATCTTGATCCATACGAATTTTCAGGAGGAAGCAGGGAGCACAGTGCCTTAGGGCCGAGAAACAAAAAGTGTCCCTTTCCTCTAAGAAACAGAACTCTGCCCCCCAGTTTCTTGATGTCAGTTTGGAGGAGGGTTTTGGCCCTGCAAGGGCAGCCAGGGCTCTTTATTTTGGCACCTTGGGTCTGCGAGGAATCTTGATCCATACGAATTTTCTGGAGGCAGCAGGTAGCACAGGTCCTTCGAGCTGGGATACAAAAAGTGTCCCATTCCTCTGAGAAAGAGAACTCTGCCCCCCAGTTTCTTGATGTAAGTTTGGAGGAGGGTTTTGGCCCTGCAAGGGCAGCCAGGGTCCCTGTCAGTAGCTGCTTGGGTCTGTGAGGGATCTTGCTCCATGCGGAATTTGAAGAGGCGGCAGTCGACTCCCACACATGGAGCCTACGATACAAATGATGGCACTTTTCCACGTGAAAGAAAACTTAGGCCCCCAGATTCATGATGTCGGTTTGGTGGAGGGTTTTGGCCCTACAAATGCAACAAGAGTCCTGGTTGATGGCATCTTGCGTCAGCGAATAATCTTGATCCATACGGAATTTCAGGTGGCGTTCGGGAGCAGAGTGCTTAGGGCCGGGACACAAAAAGTGTCCCTTTTCTCTGAGAAAGAGAACTCTGCCCCCCAGTTTCTTGATGTCAGTTTGGAGGAGGGTTTTGGCCCTGCAAAGGCAGTCAGTGTCCTTTTTGGTGGCAGCTTGGGTCTGCGAGGAATCTTAATCCATGCGGAATTTCAGCATGCGGCTGTCAACTCCCAGATATGTGGCCTTCGATGCAAACAATGGCGCATTTCCAAGTGAAGGAAAACTCAGTCCCCCAGATGCATGATGCCAGTTTTTAGGAGGCATTTAGCCTTAAAATTGCAGCCAGAGTTCTAATTGATGGCAGCTTGGGTCTGGGAAGGATCTTTATGCGTGTGGCATTTCAGGCGTCGTCCGGGAGCACAGTGCCTTAGAGCCGGGACACCAAAAGTGTCACTTTTCTCTGAGAAAGAGAACTCTGCCCCCCAGTTTCTTGATGTCAGTTTGGAGGAGGGTTTTGGCCCTGCAAGGGCAGCCAGGGTCCTTGTCGGTGGCAGCTTGGGTCAGTGAGGGAACTTGATCCATACGGAATTTCAGGAGGCAGCAGGGAGCAGAGTGCCTGAGGGCCGAGAAACAAAAAGTGTCCCTTTCCTCTGAGAAAGAGAACTCTGCCCCCCACTTTCTTGATGTCAGTTTGGAGGAGGGTTTTGGCCCTGCAAGGGCAGCCAGGGTCCTAGTCGGTGGCAGCTTGGGTCTGTGAGGGATCTTGCTCCACGCGGAATTTGAAGAGGCGGTAGTCGACTCCCAGACATGGAGCCTACGATACAAATGATGGCACTTTTCCACGTGAAAGAAAACTTAGGCCCCCAGACTCATGAGGTCTGTTTGGTGGAGGGTTTTGGCCTTACAAATGCAACCAGAGTCCTGGTTGATGGCAGCTTGCGTCAGCGAATAATCTTGATCCATACGGAATTTCAGGCGGCGTCCGGGAGCAGAGTGCCTTAGGGCCGGGACACAAAAAGTGTCCCTTTTCTCTGAGAAAAAGAGCTCTGCCCCCCAGTTTCTTGATGTCAATTTGGAGGAGGATTTTGGCCCTGCAAGGGCAGCCAGGGTCCCTTTCGGTGGCAGCTTGGGTCTGCGAGGAATCTTGATCCATACGGATCTTGAGGAGGAAGCAGGGAGCACAGTGCCTTAGGGCCGAGTCAAGAAAAGTGTCCGTATTCTCTGAGAAAGAGAAGTCTGCCCCCCAGTTTCTTGATGTCAGTTTGGAGGAGGGTTTTGGCCCTGCAAGGGCAGCCAGGGTCCTTCTCGCTGACAGCTTGGGTCTGCGAGGAATCTTGATCCATACAAATTATCAGGAGGAAGCAGGGAGCACAGTGCCTTAGGGCCGGGACAAGAAAAGTGTCCCTTTTCTCTGAGAAAGAGAACTCTGCCCCCCAGTTTCTTGATGTCAGTTTGGAGGAGGGTTTTAGCCCTACAAATGCAACCAGAGTCCTGGTTGATGGCAGCTTGCGTCAGCGAATAATCTTGATCCACACGGAATTTCAGGTGGCGTCCGGGAGCACAGTGCCTTAGGGCCGGGACACAAAAAGTGTCCCTTTTCTCTGAGAAAGAGAACTCTGCCCCCCACTTTCTTGATGTCAGTTTGGAGGAGGGTTTTGGCCTTGCAAGGGCAGCCAGGGTCCTTGTCGGAGGCAGCTTGGGTCTGTGAGGGATCTTGCTCCATGCGGAATTTGAAGAGGCGGCAGTCGTCTCTCAGACAGGGGGCCTACGATACATATGATGGCACTTTTCAGCGTGAAAAAAAACTTAGGCCCCCAGATTCATGATGTCGGTTTGGTGGAGGGTTTAAGCCCTACAAATGCAACCAGAGTCCTGGTTGATGGCCGCTTGCGTCAGCGAGAAATCTTGATCCATACGGAAATTCAGGTGGTGTCTGGGAGCACAGTGCCTTCGGGCCGGGACACAAAAAGTGCCCTTTTCTCTGAGAAAGAGAGCTCTGCCCCCCAGTTTCTTGATGTCAGTTTGGAGGAGGGTTTTGGCCCTGCAAGGGCAGCCAGGGTCCTTTTTGGTGACAGCTTGGGTCTGCGAGGAATCTTAATCCATGCGGAATTTCAGCATGCGGCTGTCAACTCCCAGATATGAGGCCTTCGATTCAAACAATGGCGCATTTCCACGTGAAAGAAAACTCAGTCCTCCTAATGCATGATGCCAGTTTTTAGGAGGCATTTAGCCTTAAAATTGCAGCCAGAGTTCTAGTTGATGGCAGCTTGGGTCTGGGAAGGATCTTGATCCGTGTGGCATTTCCGGTGGCGTCTGGCAGCAGAGTGCACTTAGGGCCGGGCACACAAAAAGTGTCCCTTTCCTCTGCAGAAAGAGAACTCTGCCCCCAGTTCTCTGATGTCAGTGGTTAGGAGCGAGGTGTTTTAGGCCCTGCTAAGCGGCAGCCTAGGGCTCTTTATTGTTGGCCAACCTTGCGGTCTGCGCAGCGAATCTTAATCTGTGCCGAAATTTCAGCATTGCGGCTGTCAACTCCCAGAATTGGGCCTTCGATGCAAACAATGGCGCATTTCCATAGTGAAAGAAAACTCAGTCCCCCAGATGCATGATGCCAGTTTTTAGCGGAGGCATTTAGCCCTACAATGGCAGCCCAGAGTTCTAGTTGCATGCAGCTGCGGCTCTGGAAGGATCTGCCATTCACCGCGCATTTCAGGTAGCGGTCCGGGAGCACAGTGCCTTAGGGCCAGGACACAAAAAGTGTCCTATTTCTCTGAGAAAGAGAACTCTCTGACCCCAGTTTCTTGATGTAAGTTTGGAGGAGGGTTTTGGCCCTGCAAGGGCAGCCAGGGTCCTTGTCGGTGGTAGCTTGGGTCTGCAAGGGATCTTGATCCATACGGAATTTTCTGGAGGCAGCAGGGAGCACAGTGCCTTAAGGCCGGGATACAAAAAGTGTCCGTTTTCTCTGAGAAAGAGAAGTCTGCCCCCCACTTTCTTGATGTCAGTTTGGAGGAGGGTTTTGGCCCTGCAAGGGCAGCCAGGGTCCTTGTCGGTGGCAGCTTGGGTCTGCAAGGAATCTTGCTCCATGTGGAATTTGAAGAGGCGGCAGTCGACTCCCAGACAGGGGTCCTACGATTCATATGATGGCACTTTTCCACGTGAAAGAAAACTTAGGCCCCCAGATTCATGATGTCGGTTTGGTGGAGGGTTTTAGCCCTACAAATGCAACCAGAGTCCTGGTTGATGGCAGCTTGCGTCAGCAAAAAATCTTGATCCATACGGAAATTCAGGTGGCGTCCGGGAGCGCAGTGCCTTAGGGCCACGACAAAAAAAGTGTTCTTTTCTCTGAGAAAGAGAGCTCTGCCACCCAGTTTCTTGATGTCAGTTTGGAGGAGGGTTTTGGCCCTGCAAGGGCAGCCAGGGTCCTTGTTGGTGACAGCTTGGGTCTGCGAGGAATCTTAATCCATGCGGAATTTCAGCATGCGGCTGTCAACTCCCAGATATGTGGCCTTCGATTCAAACAATGGCGCATTTCCACGTGAAAGAAAACTCAGTCTTCCAGATGCATGATGCCAGTTTTTAGGAGGCATTTAGCCCTACATTTGCAGCCAGAGTTCTAGTTGATGGCAGGCAGCTTGGGTCTGGGAAGGGTTTTGATCCGTGTGGCATTTCCGGTGGCGTCCGGGAGCAGAGTGCCTTAGGGCCGGGACACAAAAAGTGTCCCTTTTTTCTGAGAAAGAGAACTCTGCCCCCCAGTTTCTTGATGTCAGTTTGGAGGAGGGTTTTGGCCCTGCAAGGGCAGCCAGCGTCCTTGTCGGTGGCAGCTTGGGTCTGTGAGGGATCTTGCTCCATGCGGAATTACAAGAGGCGGTAGTCGACTCCCAGACATGGAGCCTACGATACAAATGATGGCACTTTTCCACGTGAAAGAAAACTTAGGCCCCCAGATTCATGATATCGGTTTAGTGGAGGGTTTTAGCCCTCGAAATGCGACCAGCGTCCTGGTTGATGGCATCTTGCGTCAGCGAATGATCTTGATCCATACGGAATTTCAGGTGGAGTCCGGGAGCAGAGTGCTTTAGGGCCGGGACACAAAAAGTGTCCCTTTTCTCTGAGAAAGAGAACTCTGCCCCCCAGTTTCTTGATGTCGTTTCGAGGAGGCGTTTGGCCCTGCAATGGCAGCCGGTCCTCCTCGGGTGGCAGCTTGCGTCTGTGAGGGATCTTGCTCCATGCGGAATTTGAAGAGTTGGCAGTCGACTCCCAGACAGGGGGCCTACGATACATATGATGGCACTTTTCCACGTGAAAGAAAACTAGGCCCCCAGATTCATGATGTCGGTTTGGTGGAGGGTTTTAGCCCTACAAATGCAACCAGAGTCCTGGTTGATGGCAGCTTGCGTCAGCAAAAAATCTTGATCCATTCGGAAATTCAGGTGGCGTCCGGGAGCACAGTGCCTTAGGGCCACGACAAAAAAAGTGTTCTTTTCTCTGAGAAAGAGAACTCTGCCCCCCAGTTTCTTGATGTCAGTTTGGAGGAGGGTTTTGGCCCTGCAAGGGCAGCCAGGGTCTTGTTGGTGGCAGCTTGGGTCTGCGAGGAATCTTAATCCATGCGGAATTTCAGCATGCGGCTGTCAACTCCGAGATATGTGGCCTTCGATGCAAACAATGGCGCATTTCCATGTGAAAGAAAACTCAGTCCCCCAGATGCATGATGCCAGTTTTTAGGAGGCATTTAGCCCTACAATTGCAGCCAGAGTTCTAGTTGATGGAAGCTTGGGTCTGGGAAGGATCTTTAATCCGTGCGGCATGTTCAGGTGGCGTCCGGAGCAGAGTGCCTTAGGGCCGGGACACCAAAAATGTTTGGTGGTGCGGTGTGGGGTCCCTAAGAGAACTCTGCCACCCAGTTTCTTGATGTCAGTTTGGAGGAGGGTTTTGGCCCTGCAAGGGCAGCCAGGGTCCTAGTCGGTAGCAGCTTGGGTCTGCGAGGAATCTTGATCCAGAGGAATTTTCAGGAGGCATCAGGGAGCAGAGTGCCTTAGGGCTGGGATACAAATGTGTCCCTTTTCTCTGAGAAAGAGAAGTCTGCCCCCCAGTTTCTTGATGTCAGTTTGGAGGAGGGTTTTGGCCCTGCAAGTGCAGCCAGGGCTCTTTATTGTGGCATCTTGTGTCTTCGAAAAATCTAGATCCATACGAATTTTCAGGAGGCAGCAGGGAGCAGAGTGCCTTAGGGCCGGGACACAAAAAGAGTCCCTTTTCTCTGAGAAAGAGAAGTCTGCCCTGTAGTTTCTTGATGTCAGTTTGGAGGAGGGTTTTGGCCCTGAAAGGGCAGCCACGGTCCTTCTCGGTGGCAGCTTGGGTCTGCGAGGAATCTTAATCCATGCGGAATTTCAGCATGCGGCTATCAACTCCCAGATATTGGGCCTTCGATGAAAACAATGGCGCATTTCCATGTGAAAGAAAACTCAGTCCCCCAGAGTCATGATGCCAGTTTTTAGGAGGCATTTAGCCCTACAATTGCAGCCAGAGTTCTAGTTGATGGCAGCTTGGGTCTAGGAAGGATCTTGATCCATGCGGCATTTCAGGTAGCGTCTGGGAGCAGAGTGCCTTAGGGCCAGGACACAAAAAATGTCCCTTTTCTCTGAGAAAGAGAATGCTGCCCCCCAGTTTCTTGATGTCAGTTTGGAGGAGGGTTTTGGCCCTGCAAGGGCAGCCAGGGTCCTTCTCGGTGGCAGCTTGGGTCTGTGAGGGATCTTGCTCCATGCGGAATTTGAAGAGGCGGCAGTCGACTCCCAGACAGGGGGCCTACGATACAAATGATGGCACTTTTCCACGTGAAAGAAAACTTAGGCCCCCAGATTCATGATATCGGTTTGGTGGGGGTTTTAGCCCTACAAATGCAACCAGAGTACTTGTTGATGGCAGCTTGCGTCAACGAATAATCTTGATCCATACGGAATTTCAGGTGGCGTCCGGGAGCAGAGTACCTTAGGGCCGCGACAAAAGAAGTGTGCGTTTTCTCTGAGAAAGAGAGCTCTGCCCCCCAGTTTCTTGATGTCAGTTTGGAGGAGGGTTTTGGCCCTGCAAGGGCAGTCAGTGTCCTTGTTGGTGGCAGCTTGGGTCTGCGAGGAATCTTAATCTGTGCGGAATCACAGCATGAGGTAGTCAACTCCCAGATATGTGGCCTTCGATGCAAACAATGGCGCATTTCAGAGTGAAAGAAAACTCAGTCCCCCAGATGCATGATGCCAGTTTTTAGGAGGCATTTAGCCCTACATTTGCAGCCAGAGTTCTAGTTGATGGCAGCTAGGGTCTGGGAAGGATCTTTATCCGTGTGGCATTTCAGGTGGCGTCCGGGAGCACAGTGCCTTAG